>JADKLZ010053789.1:35738-52216 GCA_021533235.1 Biomphalaria straminea | reverse complement strand
AAAGTAAAGGCTGCTGGTCATTGTTCTGGCCACAAGACACCCTCATTAACCATGGGCCAGAGAGTAAGATGACCTTTCTATACCCTGCCCCCATAGATAACAAGCTTAAACAGGGAAACTTTACTTATATACAAAGAATGAAGTTAATTCCGAGATTACAATTACTTAAGACTTGACAACTAGGATCAGAACAGTGCAACTCTGAAACAATGTCTTCATTATAGAGTCTTTTTTGTTTTTGGACAATGTTTTCAGGACTTATACATCACATGTGCAATCATGAGGCGTAAGCCAACCGTGATTCAATTATATAAATCCTAAGAAAGTCTACAGGTGTTTCCACTGTCAGACATAGTGAATTGTTCGTAGCAATACCTGTAATCGTTTGGCCTCATATATGGCACACAGATTATGTCCTTCCTAGTTAAGAGGTCATCATAGACTTTCTGAACTGAGGATTGGTCTCCCTCTGTTGGTGTGAAATTCAAAATGTGGTCTTTAACCCTGCAGCCCTGGAACAAAAAAAATCAACATGAAATTTTTTTTTAAACCTAACTAAGAGTCCAAATGTGAATACAAATTCAGTTTTTGTATGTGTTAAAAAAAAAGCTTCAAGCAACATTTTTTTAAATCTTATCTTTATTTAAAGGCACTTAGGAAATAAAAGATTGGTGAACAAGTGGAATGATTCTATACTTTTTCTTTTTATCTCAGTCTTTATTGGAACAGGAGGCGCGGTGGCTGAGCAGTAAAGCACTTGACTTCTCAACCTGGTGTCCCAGATTCAAATCCCGATGAAGACTGGTATTTTTAATTCTTTTCCTTGTGAAGAATGGTGTCATGGATGAATCTGTGTTTGAATGTATAATCTATTTTTATCTATGCGCGAATGACCGGAAGTGTGTTAGTTGCCAGAGAGAATCCAGCTTATTGTGAGATACCGTATTGATTATTAAAGTTTCTCTGTGATCGAGTGTTACTTGTTTATTTGTAAATACAGCTGAACCAGGGACACCTAGACGTTTCTAGAGGTAGTTTCTATCAAGTTATCAGTAGAAATATAAATAAGAAGAGCTGTGATAAATGGAATTTTTACTTTTGAGATCTTTAGGGCGCCTTTTGAGTCCACCCAACTCTAATGGGTACCTGACATGAGTTGGAGAAAAGTAAAGGCGGTTGGTCGTTGTATGTACATATGACACCCTCGTTAACCGTAGGCCACTGAATCAGATGACCTTTACATCATCTGTCCTATAGACCACAAGGTCTGAAAGGGGAAATTAACTTTTTTTTTGTTGGATTACAATGCTAACATAAGCGATTATCAGTTGGTTGTTTTAATTATGTAAAAGTATTTCACCTTGTACAATGAATTTAAAAGAAGAATTGTTCTGTGCTTAACACATCGAACCAGCCAATGTTTGTACCTACTACTCAAATTTAATCTGAAATGCAAGCTGCTTGCAACAGCTACAGGTGAACATACCTTGTTGATGAGGGTAGGGTCAAAACGTATTGACATACCTTGTTGATGAGGGTAGGGTCAAAACGTATTGCTCTCTGGTGACAACAGGGATGTATTCCAACACAGGATGTGACAGACCCTGGTTCATTCTCATATCTGGCAAGTTCTGGATGGTAGCTATCAAAATTTGGAAAAACAAAGGGAAATGATTAAATCTTTTTTTTTGGTACCGTTATCTAAAACTGAACTAAAGGCAAATATCTAAACATTACATTTCTTCTTGTACTTTAACTCTTTCTCTCCTGATTGACAATAACATCATTGATTTGACCCTAATACATTAACTAAAGTGGGAAGCGTGGTCGAGAGGCCAAGTGCGGCTTGATCTTGGCTTGCTTGGCTACCTAGAGGTTCGACACCTGACTCGGGCAGAATTGTGTTTACTGAGCGCCCAAAGGCAGCACGGGAAACCTACTCCTACATACCCCTCCCCCCCACTGGTCCACAAATGAGATTGGACCAAAGCGCTCTGAGCATGCTATAAGCATGAAAGTGGCGCTATATAAAAGCTATAATAATAACTTTATTTTTGAGTTTGTAATTTTTAATTTGTGTTCTTTAAAAAATGGCATGCATTTATGTACACCAATTATTACATTTTCTGATTAAAAGAAACCATTATTCAAGTTTAATCATAAAAGGAAGTGAAGTACAAATGGGAAAACGAATAATTCCTCCTTAATGTGGAAAATAACTAGGGAGAGGTAGAGTTGAGAACAAGTCTAACACACAAATTAATTAAATTTGAATGAACACAAATAACTAAACTGAAAAACAATTTTTTAGATAAATTTTAAGAATTTATGTTAGTTGATAGAAACACCTGCTTTCTTGTAGTTGGTACAAAAATTATGTAGGTTTTGTCAAACATTATAAGGCTTCTAGCTGCGCTAGGCTTTTTTATAATGGAATGTGTTTTGCGCAAACCAGAACCACTCTTTAAGTTAAATGTTGACTACAGTGGCTCAGTAGTCTTTGAGTCACTAAATTTTTTAAAAATTTTTAGATTTTTAAGAATTATGTTAGTTGATAGAAACACCTGCTTTCTTGTAGATGGTACAAAAATCATGTAGGTTTTGTCAAACATTATAAGGCTTCTAGCCTGCGCTAGACTTTCTTATAATGGAATGTGATTTGCCCAAACCAGAACCACTCTTTAAGTTAAATGCTGACTACAGTGGCTCAGTAGTCTGTGACAGCTGCGGACAGCAGATGGCGGTGGGTTTTATTTTAGAGTTTCTATTCCTAGACTGGTGGCTGACCAAGGCTATGGAGCCCAGTCTGCCCCTGGATAGTAAATTCTAAATGAGTTTTGTGGCCATGTGAAACACTGCACTGATCCTTTATCTTCTGAATGCAAGACATTGCCATTATGAAACCAAAAGTGTTTACTATTAAAATTTACAAGGACACAAGGAAAGAAGATAATATCCTTTATCAGTCTGAACAGAAATACAAATTGCTGGGAACCATATTCACTTCACATATTATTTCTATAACTGTATTTCAATTCAGCTTTTTATTTTTATTTGTTCATAACTCTTGGTACGTCTCCCTCTAAACTTAATGTAACCAATAAGGAGTTAGAATACTTTTAAAAGTTTGGAGGGGGAGCCAGATCAAACTTACACGCAATGACCAAACTCAGTCAGTGGGAAAACCTCCCCACACCTGACACAGGTGAAGTAGTTGACCATCCCCCACAACCTCCAGTAGACATCTCTCCAAGTCTTAAGGGTGGACTTGAGCTCCAGGACAAAGTCACTGACATCAAAGGTGGAGTCAACAACATGAGAATAGGTCATTTGTCCACTTTGGTCAATGGTCATCCTAAGGATAGATATTAAAATCAGCGCATATATTAATTTACTCTAACAATAAAATGCTATTTTCTGGGGATCCATACTCAGCAGGTAGCAAAAGTGGAAATAATCTAACTAATTTTGTTTTTCAAGCTAATAGCATGCTTAGTGTGCTATGGTCCAATCTCTTTTAAAGCTTAGTGTGCTATGGTCCAATCTCTTTTAAAGCTTAGTGTGCTATGGTCCAATCTCTTTTAAAGCTTAGTGTGCTATGGTCCAATATCTTTTGCAGACCAGTGGGGGTGGCGCTCAGCAAACTCTGCTCAAGTTGGAATTTAAGTCTATGCCACGTTGTAACCAAGTGGTTTGGGCCAAATCTTACACTAGAATAGTTGAAATTCCTGTCATTCTACAAAAGTTTCTCTACCTTATTTTAGCATGCTCTCATATATATATATATATATCAGAGCTAGGACTGTATAGCCATGGGGAATATTTTAATCCTCTATTATCAGACTCAAAGACAGCCATTTACAACATGTAAAATAAGTAATAGACTAATCAAAACTGGTCAAATGTTGTTTTTTTTAATTAGGTCAGTTTTGATTTGTTTTTGCTTTAAAACATTGTTTCTCAAACTTTTTCTTTGACAGAACACTTCGCACATTTGAAGAATTTAACAAAACACTGCTTTTTTTTAGGTTGGATTATTCCCATTTAATATCGCCTTGAAATCACAGATGACTTTAGAAAGCTGAATTCTAATAGTCGGAGTGGCATCTAGCCTGTTACCATACCCTGTTGTTTTTTTTTTGTGTGTGTTTTTTTCATGCAATGAAAAAATAGATTGTAGGAAACGGAAATAAAATAAAAAATAATGATAGTTTGTTTTTAAATATTGCAGTACTCTTTAGACAAACTCGACCAGAAATTAGTTAATGGTGGATCTTTGTATCTTTGATGAAAATTAGAGTTAAATCTAGAGCAGTTCATAGTGATGCTATTATACAATTTCTTAGATGCCAAGAAGAGCTATATTAAATCAATTTTTCTGTTCTGCATTTACTGTCCCATTGATTCATGTACAGGCCTACTAGTTAAATGACTCCTGTACCTCTTGTAACACCTATTCAGGGCCTCACTAAACACAAGTGCTCAGAAGAAACAGTTTAGGAAACACTGCTAAATAAAATAATTTTAGTTAAAATTTCACGTCCAAAATGGACCTAAAAGTAACTTGCCTTGTTTTGAGGGTAAAGGTCATAGTGCTGGCCTCATGTTAGCTACTGACCACAAAAGCTTAAGAAATATTTCTACAATGCTCTGTAGATTTTAAGGCCACAAAAAAAAATTTTTTTTTTTACTATTTAATGTTTAATGTACACACCTGCTAGGTAAGCACTTGACAAATGGTTTCAGTGATTCTGTCAGGTGTCTTTTACAAATCATGCATCTGCAAATAACAATAACCAGCTTATTAAATAACAAGTTGTCTCCCCTAATAGTGAATGTGAAACCTAATAATAGTAACTAAGACATTGACTGTTAAATCAATGGTTCCAAAATCAAATTAAATCTACCACAAAAGACCTCTGACCAGAATGAAAGTAAACTTTGCTGACAGAAGTGATGGTGGAAGATCTAGACCAGTTAATTGCATCAATATAGTGGGCGGCCCAAAAAATTGTTAGCTTCCTTCAGTCCTAATGACTTGGTTCATATTATTTGAATAACTTGGTTCATATTATTTGAATAACTTGGTTCATATTATTTGAATAACTTGGTTCATATTATTTGAATAACTTGGTTCATATTATTTGAATAACTTGGTTCATATTATTTGAATAACTTGGTCTATAATATTTGAATAACTTGGTTCATATTATTTGAAAAACCGTGTTGAAAGCCTCGGCATTGTTTATGGGCGAACCAAGTAGCCCATGCATTAGTTCCCCCCTCTCAATGCAGCTCATGTGACCAAAGGAACAATATCCGATACAATTTGGGATCAGTAGCCCTGCAGGTTCTACCTGGCGCCGCGCAAGTTACTTTGCCTCACCGTGGCGCCGGCGTGGAAACGGCTCACTAGGGGAGGTGAGCTAGGCGAAAAAAGTAACAAACAGGACCCCCGTGGGGGTGACTACAGGAAAGACAAGAGTCTGCCCATTGCACTGAGCGGGGTTGTAAGAAAGCTCCCACGGTCCGTCACCTAATCCATGCGCTGTTCCTCAAGGGACCGTCTCTTTTTTTTACTGTTTGATTTTCGGGCAATGAGGTCAGACAGGTTTTTTTTTCAAACTTAGAGCTCGAAGAGCCTCCGGCTCAGCTCTTAGACTATCCAGCGGTTCTACCTGGCCCAAAATTATGTTAACAGTTATCACATACACTATTTATTTGAAAATTAGACCCTAGAATAAAGGGAAAATCATTAAACCTGTTAACATAAATTGCATCTCTCAGAGGCTAAAAATATCCTCTGACAACGATAGTAACATTGAATGTTTTATACTGATATCACTAAGAAAGTAACTTCAACCATAGAAACAGTTGTTTAATAACTGTAAACCTAATTTGGGGGCCACTCTGTATTTGATAAATTACAAATCAAGCAACCAATTTTGTCTGGTCTTGAGGCATGAGCTTTGGACTGCCATCACAATGATCCTGATTTCCAGCCCTACCACCCTCCAGGAGATTTGGGCCAGGAAGTAATAATCTGATTGTCTGAATGTCTGACTCTCTTAAAACAAAACAAAAATAAAGTAAAACAATATTGTAGTAACTCCAGTGGCAGACAGAAAGGGTTAATGTGTTTGTGGCTTACTGACACACACCACTCAGGCCAATCACACAGGTAATGGATCAACGGCTGATAAACAGAGAAGTGTACTGCTAGTGAATGCAAGCGTGACCTGTGCTGTTGTTATGTGACTGAAGGCCTTTACGGTCGAGAGACAATGTGTAGAAAGACAGAGCAGAGTAAGACAGTAAGTTGTGCCTGAAAATGTAACTGTACGAGCTAGATAGACTTGTAGTGTTAGGCAGTTCTGTTGTATAGCAAAGCAGAATTTAAGTCACTGTTAAATATGCATGACTGAATGCATGACGCGTAGGACGTAATCATCTTCTTTTTTTAAGTAATGTCTGTATTATATAAGATAAGATTTGAAGTTAGGTAGCCAATTATGTGTCCTATTGGCTGTTGACAATGTATTTGTAAATAAAGATGTATTTGTAAACAAATCGCCACCTTGTTACTAGAAAGTATTGTTGTCATGTTCTTTGTTAGATGTGTCATGTTGTTGAGCAGTTGTGACAGAAGGCCCAATAGAGAAGATCATTACAATATGTACCTTTATTTTGAAATAGCTAAATGTGTAGTTACCTAAATAAAGATGTTGCTTTCTCTGGAGAGTCTGGTGATGGACCGTCTGGTTCAAAAAGTTTTTCAATTTTTTTGGCAAACAGCTTACTGCAAAATAAGGGAATTGAATTCCTCTTTAAACTAATGCTCTATTTAACAATGTATTTACTCTGCATACATTGATTCAAATCAAAACTTGAATAAGTTATTAAAGTAGTCTAGCTCAAAAAGAAAATCTGCACAGGTTTAGAATTTATTAATAGCAAAAATAGTACAGTCCACAGCAGCCCTTTCTAAACTTAAATAATATGGAAAGACAAAGGCTTAGCTCTCGGCACCAAAATCAGACTGATGCGCTCCCTGGTCATGGCCACATTTCTACATGCTTGTGAGTCTTGGACGCTGACTGCAGAGCTAGAGAGGAGGATCCTAGCAATGGAATTGAGATGCTACAGAAGGATCCTAGGCATCACATTTAAAGACCGCATCACAAACCAAGAGATTAGAGACAGGGTTACTGTAGCGATCGGACCCCAATATGACCTGCTAACTACTGTGAAAAACGCAAGCTTAAAATCTATGGCCATGTAACAAGATCTTTGGGACTCGCAAAGACCTTCCTCAGGGAACAGTACCAGGAAAAAGAAGAAGAGGCAGACAGAGAAAACGATGAGAAAACAACATAAAAGAATGGACGGGCCTACCATTGAAAGAAGTTCTAAACAGGGCAAAAGATAGAGAGGAATGGAGAAAGATGGTCTACAAGTCTTGCTTAGTGCCCCAACAGTCCACCAGACTAAGGGATAGGTAACAGGTAACAGAATGGAGGTTCATTTCATTTTATTGTCAGTAAGTTGATGAAAACATTCATTTCTACTAACAAAGTCAGCTGACTAAAACCTTTTTTTTTAATGTTTATTCATTCCTAGATCTTGAACTAGTTTATTCCAAAGTACAATGACTTGACTCACACTGAACTGTAGAAATTTTTTTTTGTTTAAACCCTAGTAGAAAATTAAAATTTTTTCTTGAAATAGTGTACAAACTACTTCAGTCAAAAATAAAAATCTAGTCGAACAATTTTTTTTCTATTCCAAATAACAAAGTTATTCTGATTAAAAATTTGAAGATTTTTGCATTGAATTTAGTTAGTAACCTAAGTGAACTATAAATGAAGTATTTTATTGTTCAAGTTGTGGTAGTCAAATTTCAGATCACCTATTTTCCTTTTCAGACCTTGGGATTTATAGGGCAGATGATGTAAACACTGGCGTAGTGGGGGGGAGAAATTGAAAATCAACCCAGGCCCCTACTTGAGGGGGGCCCCAAAATGAGTGTTTTTTTACATTAAAAATTAAGTAGTATGCAAAATGCAGGGGCCCAAAAAGAGGTAATTCCCCCAGTGCCTCAAAACGATGAAACTTTCAAGCTATGCCCCTGGATGTAAAGGTGATCAGACTGTTAACTAGGGTGTTAGGTGGCCAGTACAACTTTATGTTCTCCAAGTGAGTTTGGTAAACTAAAAATGATTCCTAAAAGTCCCAAAGTTCCAGTCTTCACCTTGATTCCAACCCCGAGACACCTTGGTTCAAAAGCCAAGGGTTTTAACACTCTAACACTCAGCCACTTCAATTTAATTGAGGTGAATACTGAATAAAAGCATTTTGTATCAATGCATGGCAAATGTATTACATTTAAAAATTTGTTACCTTTTAAATTTATCTTTTCTGTCTCGTAGCTCATCGGCTTCAACGTGACTGAACAATTCTGCCATTCTGAAAGCATTTTTTAAACAGGTAGTGGTATGACAATTGTATTAATTAGACCAGTGCATCTCAAACTGTTTGAAGTGGTCCACTAGAAAACCAAAGCAAAAAATGAAAAGTGGAAAAATGAAAAGTGAATACAATTAAAATACCCTCTTCCTTAAAAGATTTTTCACTTAGTGATCCATGGGCAAGTTTTTGACAGCCCGTATTTAAAGGGATGTCCAGGTCAAAAAAGTATGAGAACCTCTAAGTTTGACTTAGGTTGTTAATAGAAAATAGGTTTTAAGATTGGAGGAATTTCACATTTGTTTGTTGTGCAAGAGTTGTGTGTCTTTAGAGGCCTAGGTTTTAGAACCTATGGAGATAGATATTGTGTTTAGTTGACAGAACTTGATGAAGTTTGTCAATGTTGATGCAAGTAAACTTAAGTGCTGTGTAGTTGGGTATTACATTTCTTATTCCATATGCTAGGACAAGGTCTCCTTCTTTACTAGTGCTATTAGAGAATGGAATGGGTTGCCTGAGCCAGCCAGGAAAACCAACAAATTGGCAGAGTATAAATCACTGATTAACATGCATGACTAGATTGACACAGGGAAAGTGTAGGATGTAATCTTCTTCTCTTTTGATAAGTTGTTGTAAACTTATGAGATAAGATTAAGAATTTTTTAAAGTTACATAGTCCAATCAAGATTAATGGTTAAGTCAAAGAAATATCAAATTCACATTTCATACATATTATTTAGAAAATGACTCTTAATTTACAAAATTTGATTAAGAACCCCCTTCAGACCTTGCGGTTTATGGAAGAAGATAATGTAAAACAAAATTTCAAAATCCCAGTCTGACTCTGACTTGAATCAGAGACCTCCGGTTCTGATGCAAAACACTTTACATCACAAATTAGCAGAGAATTTTTAAAAAAAAATTGTCTCTTTGTTTTGTTAAATATGCTTGTCAAAAAGATTTGTTATACTTTTGTTCTACTTTTGTTCTACTTTTTCTAGATTTCTGTTCTACTTTTGCTTGCCAGGAAAGAACACCAAAAGTGAGACACATTGTTGTACCTGGTGAGCAGTTTGTCATTGATACAGCCCATGTTGCAGGGGGTAGCTAATATATCATTCATGTTCTTGTGACAATATTTAATACACTCTTCAACCTGCGAGATTAGATAAAGTAGGCAAAGGGAAATAACAACATGTCTACTTCACAATTAATATTAATTATAGCACATAACAAGGCAAGCCCTAACCTGGAACCCCCATGGAAAGAGGAAGAAGGCCCAGGAATACATGGTGCAGCAATTAGGAAGCAAGGATTAGGATGTCAAGCAGATGGGCAAGACATGGAGACAGTTGGAGAGACTCGCCCAGAACTGAGATGCCTGGAGGAAGCTGGTTGGTGGCCTATGCCCCTGAGGAGACCACAGGCAGAGATGAGATGAGATAGCACATAAAAAATGCTGAGAAAAACAAAATGGGAAGAGCAATTAAAAGAAAAAGAGAAATGCAGACCTCACTCTGGAATGTCAGAACTCTGATTACAACTGAAAATGCATTATTTTAATATTGTTTCATTTAAAGCAATAATCATTAGTAAAACTGATGCCTTTCAAAATAATTTATACTATTTTTAACATTAAGAAGTCTCATTACAAATACATGCAGACTTGTTTCAATTTTTTTTGCATCAGTTCATGCCAACTTGACCAAAAAAGTATGACTATTTCACAAACTAGAAAGATCTAGAAGTAAAAGTTTTTATTTATATTTTTAGTTGCAATAGTTGAAACATTTGTTTGTTTGTTTTTTACACTTCAGAGGTTCCATCAGAGTCAAAGAATATTACATACTAGCCCAAACCTCCTCATGACTGGAAAATGATGGACTGGATTTGTTCCAGGAAAAAAAATTGAGACAACAGTCCAGAGCAGCCATCCTTTTAAAAGATTATAAATCATGGAACTGATATACATCAAGAACCTCTGTCTTGCAATTATAGACTTTCTATAAGCTCACCAAATTAAAAAATTGCAGTCATCTATATAAGTCCAGCTAAGAATACAGCCAGGCATAGAGAAGTTCTATTGGAGACAAATAGCTTCCTAATGTAACAGGCCTTGTGCATCTATTCTCGAGAACAGATTTTTTAAAAAAGCAGGTGCACGCAAAGAAAAAGACCACCCAACATACAGAAGCACCTTAAAGGAGTAAAATGCAGAAGGCTCAGCTGAATCTTCATAGCTGTATAAAATATTGCATTCTTCCTTTATCTTAGACTCCCAAATATTTTAGTTCTAGTAACATTGTGAAGTACCCCTTTCAGAACTTTAAAATAAAATAAGTAAAAATGTAAAAATCATCTGTTTATGTGGCTCACTATTAATGAGGGTCTCATGTGACCAGCACAATGACCAACTGCTTTTACTTATCCCCAAATAATATTGAGTTGTCTGGACTCGGAAGCGCACCTAAAATCTCGAAATTAAAATTCCCAGTCTTCACCTAGATTCAAACCAGGGACCTCTTTGTTCTGAAGCCAAGCACTTTACCACTCAGCCACTGTGCCACTCCAAAACAAATCTCCATTATATTTTTTTTTATTCTATAATGATGAAGTGCATCCAAGAAAACAAACTCACCAATGTGTCCATTTTCAGAAATTCTGATGAGATCAAAATTGACACAACATTGTTAGGCTCTGAAAATAAAAGTGGAAAAAAATGAAAAATTAATTTAAATTTTACATCATTGTTGTTTATGTTTCAGATTAAATAAGAAACATATGCATTAAGTGCATAACTGTAAATATAAGGCTGTGTTTTTTATACATAAGCAGACTATCAACATATTTTTAAAATTAATAACTTAAGATTTGTTATGTGATTTCATTACTAAGTCAATTAAGCTAAATTTTAATTAAATTTTTAAAAAATTTTAATAAAAAAAATATTGTCAATACTGCAGTAGTGATTACAACAATAGCAAAAATCTGTCTGTAACCCTAACCATACCAATTACATTATTCTACAACACACACAAATTATTGACAATTAACATACTTACAGCAAACAAGAACGAATTAACAATAATTATCTAATAAATTTACCCTTAATGCTAGTAATAACATTATTCTAAAGCATAAAAAAAAAGTTTACAGTAAAGTTCCTGAAAGAAAATATCATTGAATTAAAAATAATTAATCTACAGCAAACATAATTAATAATTAATTACCAATAATTAGCTTATTTACAGTAAACAAGAATGGGTTACCAAGCTTTGGTTCCTGTGGAGCTTCTTTGGTTCCTCGTTTGACATAGTGCATTAGCCAATCAAATATCTGAACATCGCAATGAACAGATATATCTACGTCCTCCCAGCGCTGGGCATCGGTGGAAAGATACTCTGAAAAATATCTCATCTCTTGAACTAGTAGGTCTCGAGGGCATTGGAAATCTTTTTTCACTAAAAATTAAATAAAAAAACAAAAACAATAAATAATAGTTAAAATTTCCCCAATACCAACTGTGCTTCATAATGGGAGTTAAAGTTTAATAATAACGATAATCTTTGAGATTTTCCTTTAAAAAATAAATGTTTAGACTAATGTCAGTGACCGCCAATGATGGAGTGTGGTTAGTCATAGCTTTCCCCTGCTGATAACAGAAGTGACCTTGAGGAGCTCCAGAACTCCAGTTTAAAGTTTCAAAATTAAGATTTAAAATTTTCAAATGGATATGAAAGCTCTATCTCTACATCTAGACCAGCATTGTCTCAATTTGGATAATTTTCATCTGGATTCTTGTTTCATTTTTCCAAAGCTGATATAAACTCACTCTGTCCTACATCTGATCCGCATTGCCCTCTGACGAGTTTTTGTTTAACACGAACTTAATTTACTACTGTATTTAATTTAAGTGCTTAGAATCTTTGCACAATTATATTATGTTTATCTGACAACACAAGAATCAATACAAAATTAACTAATTAGTTAAGTAATTAATTATTTTGTTTGGTATCTCAAACAAGGGAAAAGAAATTGACTTATGTGGTGGTATAAGCTGAATTGTTCCCCATTATAGGGAGCCACTTTAAAGTAAATTTGAAACAAACAATACATAACTATACAATCTTCTATAGTCATAAGCACCTCAATAGCAAAGTGGTTATCATGTTGGCTTGAGGTGTGAGCCATGAGTTTGGAATCAGGTCAATTCCCCCCCCCCTTTTTTTTTATATTTTTGGGATTTTTTTAAAATATTGTTTTAAGTACCCTCCCTAACTATCTACTGCTTCCAGAGGTAAACATACACAGTGTTACAAAAAATATATTTGCTATACATAAAAATGAAAGGAATTTTTAAAAAAATCAACTTACAATTTTTGCCTTCATCACAAACATGGATGACCATAACAGGACTGAAAGAAAAACATACAATTTAATTGCCAAAAAAAAAAAACATCACATAAATGTAACAAAACAAAATCATTTAAACCTATCAAAATAAAAGATTGTAAACCTATCAAAATAAGTTTATAAACCTATTAAAAAACAAAGTTTGTAAACCAAGTTTGTAAGCCTATCAAAACAAAAGATTGTAAACCTACCAAAACAATTATTTTTTTTAAACTAAAAAAAAATATTTTATTAAAATAAGAAAAAAAAAATTTGTAAACCTCAAGATTGATGATAAAAATTCAAAATGTGAACTTACCCCTTTAACCCTAAATCTCTACGCTGGATGTTTTCTTTGCTACTACTTTGTTTCTCTTTATCTTCTTTAACACCTAAGTAATGTTTTGAAATAAACATGTGAAATTGTTTTTTTTAGAGATGCTAAGCTTCACAATAATATTTTTACTCCACTGAAATAATTTCCTATTGTAAATTATTAATAATGCGTATTGCACTTAAGACTGTGTATTACAAAGGATGAGAGTTATTACCCTTTGTTTTGCTGGAACTGGGTCTGCTGCTACTAGCAGATCTGACGCTACTTTCCGATTCTGCTAAGCTGGTACCGCTCACGCTCCCAGCGAGAGTAAGATTATCCAATGCCTGTGTCACATGTTGTAGCATTGAATTTCCCCCGTTCGTCAACAGCTCTTCATATCTCCTGGCACACTTAAAAAAGGAAAAAACAAAACAATTGAATCTCCTTTTATGAAGAAACACTGTGAGGTATGCAAATCCTGAAAAACTTTAGGCATAAAATTTATGCAAATCTAGAAAGACTTCATGTTTAACTTGAAAGTAGGTCTACAAAAGCAACAAAAACATATACCATGTTGACAAATGCATACAACCTTTACTCATGACAAGCAAGCTAGTTTCGTTGGCCTACTGATTTTCATAATTTTACTACATTATATAGTTACAGAAAAAAATTTTTACATAGAAAGGTGTTCAACCATTGTCAACGAAAGAGATAAAATTTTCTGACATGCATACAGACTATATTACCTCAAAAAATTGTCAGGCTAGATGAAAAACTTTGTGGCTTCATTAAGCATAGTGGGGGGGGGGGGGGGTTGCTATGGCTTCTGAACTGGGGATTCCAGGTTCAAATCCTGGTGAAAACTGGAATTTTTTTATTATGGGATCTTTGGGCGCTTCTGACTTCACCCAGCTCTAATAGGTACCTGACATTAGTTTGGGAAAAGTAAAAGTGGTTGGTTATGTGCTAGCCATATGAGACCTTCATTAATTGTGGGCCACAGAAACAGATTACTTTAACATCATCTGCCCTATAGATTGCAAGGTCTGAAAGGGGAACTTTACTTACTAAGATCTGTGGCCAAAATTTTGAGAGGCCAAGGGGTTGGTTGGGCATATACTATAAAAGTTTTATTGATGAATATCATCAAATTGCAAATTTTCTAGAAACAGAGTTCTAAATAAGTGTTTAAGTCCTATGCTATTAGCAATAGATTCAGCTACATGGACGTCAAAACAGAATGGTTGGTTAGGCAACAAACAATCCTCCATTGTCTTCTAGCTATAGTATTCACATTTGACTAGAGTAACACCTTTTGTAAAATCACTTAATTTAGAAAGCCTTCAGGACAGAAGACTCAAAAGTAAAGTAGCAATTATACATAAAACACTGAACCATAATCTTCAAATTCTAAAACAAAATTTAATAAAATACTCAGAAAGACACAAAGAAAAAGGCACAATTCTCATCCCATATGCTAGGACAAATTTGTACAAAAGCTCCTTCTACCCTAGCGCTTTTAGAGCGTGGAATGGATTGCCTGAGCTAGCCAGGAAAACCAGTGACTTGGCACAATTTAAGTCATTGGTTAATATGCATGACTAAATGCATGACGCGTAGGACGTAATTATCTTCTTTTTTGAAGTAACGTCTGTATTGTATAAGATAAGATAGTATTTATAAACTTTGTCAAGAAGCTACTAGAAGAAGAAAGACTGGAAAAGAGGCAACCATGGGTCTATTTGTGAACCAGGTGCAACACAGACGTTCACTCTGGACTGTTCAGGCACAAGACTAACAAAACAGTCTTGTAAAAGTAGATGGCTGACAACATGTGACAATACACTGTACTGTAAATGCCAGACAAGATGTGAGCCAGGAAAGTGAGCTCAATCAAATGAACAGACTGTGAAAGATCTTTCACTATCTCCAGTGTGTAGAAAATATTTTCATAAGAGAAAATATTCAATTCAAAAACTAAAAATTTTTTAAAAAGGGCTAGTGATAGACAACCCTTGAAAGCAATGATCAGCAAAAAAATATTAACAATTACTTTTGTTTTTTCACTAAAAAGAAAAAATTTTTTAATAAATCATAAAAAAAATTGTCTTATGTTCTAATAATTATGCCATATTTTTTAGAGTAAAAATAACAAAGAACAGTTTAGTATTATGCTTAGGTTGAAGTAAAAAAGAAAGCGCTTTAAAAAATATGAAAAGTTTTACACGACTGATAAAACCAAAGGGCACATGTTCACTTATTTATAGTTATTGTTGTGTTTTTTTTTCTGCAGCTTAACAAATTTTATCATAAACCCACAAAATTAGTACTAACAAGACAAACCTGCATTGGCGTTGTGCCTGGAATAAGATACGATATGGCCTCCCAGTTTTTTGTCTCTAAACTTGTGAAGTCTGGAGATTCTATCAATGTTTTCAAAATCAGATCCAAAGTCACCCCAATTCTGGATGAAGGCTCTACAGAAGGTGCTGTAAACATTTCCATCAATCAACAATTGCATCACCAAAATAGATGAAGCTGGATACAATGCTAGAGCAATGACCAAAAAAAAATTGGGAAAATTTGTCAATAATTAGTGTAAATAGAAAGGTAAGATGGCTGCCAGTCTTATGGTGCCCACTTCAGAATGTCATCATGATGGTTTTGAGATTAAACCCTGCCTACTTCCACCAAAGGCTTCATAGTGACAAGTCTGAAGGTGAGAAATTCTGAACTTTCAGCCTATCATGACCTCTGACCTCTGCATTTAATTTGCCCTTCACCTCAACCCCTTTTACCAACAGGGGTGAACATATTTTTAGCAACTTGATGCTGTTGCTTGTCACAAACTTCACAAAACTGTTGAGGTTGTGAAAGATTTTAGCTCAAGATCCCATAACAAATCTTTAAAAAGAAATTTTACTGTCATTCCTGTAAAATTAGTTTCAAATAGTCAAAAACAAAATAATGAAAATATATGCTATAGGGACTAGAGCTATATTCTAAGAACAAAGTATATTTGTCCATTATGATGTAACAGTTTTGAT
Organism: Biomphalaria straminea; assembly: GCA_021533235.1. NCBI lineage: Eukaryota > Metazoa > Mollusca > Gastropoda > Planorbidae > Biomphalaria > Biomphalaria straminea. The sequence goes on along the minus strand of JADKLZ010053789.1, from coordinate 35,989 downwards.
TTTATATCTTTTCAACCAAAAAAATTTTTTTCACATTTTGGGAAAATAACAACTTAAATGGTGACCGGTCACTTCATCCCCAGTCACTTCATCCCCGGTCACTTCATCCCCGGTCACTTCATCCCCTGGTCACTTCATCCCCCGGTCACTTCATCCCCCGGTCATTTCATCCCCTGGTCACTTCATCCCCCGGTCATTTCATCCCCAATTTATTTATTTTTTTTTTTTAGTTATTTTCCAAAAAAAAAAAA
>JADKLZ010053789.1:0-25928 GCA_021533235.1 Biomphalaria straminea | reverse complement strand
CATTTAGTAATTGATTAACTAATGACTCCCACGAAAAAAAGTTTTAATAACTTAATAATTTTGACTATAAATTATGTCTTAACACAAACACTCATGCAAAACATAGATATGAATAATTCTTTTTTAAGAAATAATGCAATAAACGTGTGTTAATCTATCTCGCGCCAAAACGTCCCTGTCGCCAAAACGGCGGCGCCAAAACGGCGTCGCCAAAACGGCGGCACCAAAACGTCCTGCTTCGCCCGCCGAGGGCTACCACTCTTCGCCTATCCATTTCCCTGTATGGACGTTTCCACCGAGCGCCACACAGAGGCGGTAGTAGCTAGAATTACTCCGATGCCATTGAACCAGCTGTCCGTGCACCATTTGTCGGGGCGCTTTTATTGACCTCCACCCATCCCTTGGTCTGTTAGGTCGTTGGGGCACCACTCATGATCGGCCAACCGTCCTCCTCCATCCCTCTCTAACCTTTGCTTTGAACAGAATCGCTTTCGAAGACAGGCACTTCCATTTTTTTTTTTAAATGTTGTTTTCTAATTGCTTTCTCTGTCTGCATCTTCTCTTTTTCCTGGTACCTTTCTCTGAAGGAAGGACTTTGAGGACTTATAGTGGCATTGTTCTAATAATTATTTTTTACCATGGTCAGCAGGCTTTGAATTACTTCCCTTATTTCCGACCCAGTGCAGTCTTGTCAATGTTGACATTAGTTTGACGAGAAACTCGTGCGCTATGGGACACACGCGATGGCTGTGTAGAAGTACGGAGATACTTTTGGCCTGTATGACACGTTGCGGTGTTGACTGCAGACGCTTGCTAGCCTACTTGATTGACACGCGATATGACGCAATTATCTTCCTTTTTGAAGTAACGCTTGTAATACATAAGATAAGAAGATAAGGTTTCGCAACAAGATCCACTTCATTTATTATTTACAAGATTCCCTTTTATTTTAGAATCTTATAATGGCAAGCGAGGAAGATGTTTTATGTGTTAAGTTATAAACCTAGATTTAGTTTATTATCCAGACTGAGGGGGGGGGGGGATGAGGCTATTGATCTAATTGTCATGGCAATAGGCACAAATCGTAAGACAAATTTCCTCACGGACAATAAAGATTATTATTATTATTATTATTAGAAATTTCGTTTTCGGTTTCTCATCACTGGGAAATATATATCTAAATAAAATAAGTTTTTTTTTGTTTTTTTTTTCAATTTTTTGTAGTAGCGGTATCGTAATATTATTTATTGGGTTGGAGGAAAGATTCCATGTCTCTTGCAAAGCAACATCAAGTGAGCAACGAGATCTCCAACCTTCAATAACCTTGACCTTGTGCTAGAACAAGTAGGGAATATAATAAGGTCATCAGACGTCTGCCCATCCACGCAGACAACTCTTGTTACCTGTCAAGTCTGGGTGTCACGTTTTAGTGTCGTCGCCGGGGGTGGGGTGGGTAGAATATCCAATCAGGGGCAAGATAACAAGTTTATAATAATAAATGTTTTAAAAACCTAGATTTAAAAAAAAATAATCGCCACATTATTAAGAGCCGTGTACCAATAAATTGTTGTAAGTAAAAGTCTATTAGGTAATGTACCAATCAATTAAAAGTAAAAAAAAGTAAAGTTCCCCTTTCAGACCTTGTGGTCTATAGGGCAGATGATGTAAAGGTCATCTGATTCTGTGGCCCACGGTTAGCGAGGGTGTCATGTGGCCAGCACAACGACCAACCGCCTTTACTTTTCCCCAACTAATGTCAGGTACCCATTATAGCTGGGTGGACTCAAGGGCGCCCGAAAATCCCGAAATAAAAATCCCAGTCTTCACCGGGATTCGAACCCGGGACCTCCAGTACGGAAGCCAAGCGCTTTACCGCTCAGCCACCGCGCCCTCTGCCAATCAATTATTGGAGGTAATTAGTAGTGTATCAATCAATCAGTGCAAGTCAGTGATGCCCAAAATACGGCCCGCGGGCCAGATCCGGCCCGCGACGTGGTTCCATCCGGCCCGCCGAAATTGCACAAAGTGTAGAGAAAATCCGCACCCCACCCCTAAAGAAAAGGCTGAAAAATGTTTCTTTACCTACAATAGGATCTTCAATTTTTTCCCGTTTGATTGGTATCACCAGGGGCGGCCTTAGCCGTGCGCGGGGCCCTGGGCGAGCGTCATGTGAGGGGCCCTTGGCAGTAATGGTAGACTATATATGTACTGTAACCTCATCCCGCTAACAGGTTCACCCATCTCTGACGCTGTAGCAATACTGCATGTCCGATTTGTTAAGCGACGATTGCCTCTAAGTGAACGGTATTTCGAAATCAGAAATGTATGCTAAGAGTTTAAATGGCATTTGGTATCATAATGACACTTGGAAAATATTGAGTAAAAAAGTCCTAGTTTGTTACAACTGATTTGGTTTTCAAAATTGTTGACAATAAAATCTCGATCGCGGGGCCCTCTAAAGGAGCGGGGGCCTGGGGCAGGTTCCCCACTTGACACCCCCTAAGACCGCTACTGGGTACAATGGCTAACATTGGTGTATTTTCGCTTTTACTTTTAATGTAGTATTTTATCCAGACATGCATATAAAAAGAATTACTTTTTGGCAGAACATGATAATAAGTCAATGTATTTTGAGTTGTAAATAAATTGTGGCTGTTTAAAAAGAAACAGTGTTACGAGGTCAGCTGTCATCGAGAAGTACATAGAAGTCTATTTCATAAAGCGCTGGTTGTGAATGTGTATGTGTGTTCGTATGTGAAGTTGTTCGAATTTGTCATCAACATTGTTTTTGTACAGTAGTTACGCTGAGATTTGCCAATTGTAATCAATAAAATTATCTTATCTTAATTATAAAACAAATTTGGCGTCATGTGAATAAAATGATTGTTAAACTACTCTGTAGATTGAAATGTTAATATTTACTTTAAACAAAAAAAGACAAAAATATGAGTCGTTGGTAAAGCTAGCTACACTATTGCTCATATTTTAGTAGAGAAATGAATCCGTTTTCTAACGCATGGAAACAAAAGAGAATAATTTCCTCTTTGATGAGTTTAAATACTAGAGCCACGGGTTTCTAATCAAATAAAGTAAAGTGTCCCTTTTAGACCTTGCGATCTATGGGGCAGATGATGTTAAGGTCATCTGTTTCTTTGGCCAACGGTTAACGAGCAGAGTGTCATGTGGCCAGCACAACGACCAACCGCCTTTACTTTCCCCAACTAAAGTTAGGTACCGATTAGAGTTGGGTGGACTCAGGGGCGCCCTAAAAACCCCGAAATTCAAAATCCCAGTCTTCCCCGGGATTCGAACCCTGGATCTCAGGTTCGGAAATCGAGCGCTTAACCGTTCGACCACCGCGCCCCCTTGTAATCAAATAGTTTCAAATCAATTTCATTTCGTTTTTGTATCCTTGCTTTAAGTGGCCCGCGACACCAGTGCCGGAAATTAAAATGGCCCGCAGGTCGATTGTGGGCATCTCTGGTGTAAGTAATTAACAATATAGCTATATACCAGTCAGTGATTACAGGTAGTCAGCTAGATTTATTTGTTTTATGTTTGATAACAAAAAAAAAAGACGAGATTTGATTTGGAAAAGTTTATTTTAGGAAAGAAGTGATATGGTATGACCATTGCTTTTTTTTTATTTATTTTGTTCACTGTGGGCAAAAAATTATTGCATTTCTTCTATTTTCACGGTTATTATTAATTTATTAGTAGTTAAAAGTTAGGCAATCCATCACTGAGTACCGGCATCTTTTTTATATATATATAAATAAAAAGCACTGGGTAAGAACATTAACTTATTTGACACGAGTCGCTGTTGTCTACATTAAATCACGATGAAGTTTTGCACTGAGCCGACTTCTGCACTGATCGCGAAGGACCGTGACCTCACGGGAGGACCGGCTGGGAAAGACAGCCTTATGAACTCTCCATGACTTCCTCTTCCTCGATGTTAGAGCTACTAGAAAAAAAAAATCTCAAGCAAAGGAGATTACGTCATAGACAGTATGTTTGTAAAATGTTTTGTAAAATGTTTTACATGTTTCGGATGTTCCTTCAGAGTTGAAGATAGTTCCTTCCTAGTCCAAACCTCCCGCTGGACGACGGGGGATGGGAACGGGCAGGGTTTGAACCCGGGACCATCGATAAATCGAAGCGACAGTCCAGCGTGCAAACCGCTCGACCAGGCAGCCATCACAGTAGTGATGGTAGACTGGCAGACGTCTGTGGCGCGGGAAGACTTGTAAGACTAAGACGAAACTGTTCGATGGGTCAACCGGACTGGACACTCTTCGTAACAGTACAAATGTCAGTTGGTCGACACGAGGGGAACTTGGGTGGGTGTACTATGAGCTACCACCCCCAGCTCCATTTTGTTTTATCCGCTTTAAAAAACTGCAAAGGGAGATTAGTACGTGTGTGGTTCTCTAGCAAGAATTTCTGAAGACTGGTATTTTTAATTTCGTGATCCTTACGACGCCTGTGTCTACACAACTCTAATGCGTACCTGGCATTAATGGGGCGGGTTAAAGACGGTTGGTCGTTGTGTTGGTCACATTGCACTATCGTTAAGCGTCGGCTATTGAAACAGACAGGGTCGGATTAAAATAGGAAGAGGCCCCCGGGGCAGGATTTTGTTAAGGCCCTTACACTTTTTTGAAAAGCTTTAAAAAGATCCACTTATGATTAATATGAATAACAATACCGTTACTTTTATATCCAAAGAGGATACCATATTTTAGAAGAAAGAAATAGGGGGGGGGGCCTAGTAGGGCTACTTTTACATTTCATCTCCTTTTAAAAACAATATTTAAAAGGTATATTTCAGTTTTAAAAAGTGTAGGCACATAGTCTAAATACAACTTAAAATAATATTGAAAGACAAAGGCTTAGCCCTCGATCGGCACCAAAATCAGACTGATGCGCTCCCTGGTCATGGACACATTTCTATATGCTTGCGAGTCTTGGACCCTGACTGCAGAGCTAGAGAGGACGATCCTAGCAATGGAATAGAGATGTTACAGAAGGATCCTATACATCACATTTAAATTTAAGACCGCATCACAAACCAAGAGATTAGGGACAGGGTTATTGCAGCGATCGGACCCCATGATGACCTGCTAACTACTGTGGGAAAAAAAAAAAAGCAAGCTAATTATCTATGGCCGTATAACAAGATCTTTGGGACTCGCAAAGACCTTCCTCCACGGTACAGTACCAGGAAAAAGAAGAAGAGGCAGACAGAGAAAGCGGTGGGAAGCCAACATAAAAGAATGGACGGGCCTACCATTGAACACCAAGACCAGCAAAAGCGAACAAAAGCTCCCTTTCACCAGCCTTTTACCCCCGAGTCTCACCCGCTGTCCTGTTCGACGGGGGGTTCACTGCCAATGGACACGGACTCTCCGGACTCGCGGGCTAGACGCGGGCCGAAACACTGGCTTCCCCCCGTCGTTTTCCTTTACAACGGTCCATATAGTGTTTGTGGATGGTAAGGCTTTTGGTAGTCTCACTGCCATCGGAGCTACTTGTTCATATTATTATTATTAATGGCTCATGAGCATACAACAAGGGGGTACTACTTAATCACGACAACGTTGCCAGCCGACGTAAGACGTAAGATTAAAGTGTAGGTGGTCAAAATGCGAATAAAATGTTTGACAAAAAATAAAAACAACTTCATGACCCCAGTGGCGTAGCAAGATAGGCCTACTCGTGGGCCAGGTTCAATAACATGTTGGTGTATCATTCCCCCCCCCCCCTCTATAAGACAACTTTAAAAGTGCGTAGCGAATAAATACAGCATTGACTAAAAAAAGACATTCAAATGCAGGTAGTTTTGATCGGCTCATGTGGGGCCCGATTGGTTATGAGCCCATACGCAATGGAACCCACATTAGCCATGGTTGATACGTCACAGGCTTGGGCCCCTAATACCATAATAGTCATAAGCCCAGGTTCATTGAACCCCTTTGCACCATGGATGATACGCCACTGACTGGCCAGTCGTAATTTGGTTTTCTTTTTTTTTTTTTTTATGGAGGCTGTAGCCCGACCTGATCTCCCTTATATCCGGCCTTGAAAACAGTTATGGCCTTTATATCATCTGACCTATAAATGGTGAGGTTTAAATAGATATATTTTCTTATACTAAAAAATAAGCAAGAGAACGCATGTTGGCTACCACAAAATCAGTTTTAAAAAGGTCTAACAGACTCCGTTCTTTTGTTGTGGGGGGCCCCGTTAATTTTCTCCAATATTAATCAAGTTGAGACCTGACCTTGAACCCTGTGACATTTAGCTAGGCGCCAACAATCTCGGGGACCTTACACCAGTCGTGCAGACGGACCCCCGTCTCTATTGCGTAGGTGTTGACCCGCGCCCTCTTCTTTTCACTACACACAAATGAAGAGATGGGGCGAGTATGGATACGTATGCCTATTGTAGCAGTTGGCTTCGTTTTAGGAACAGCACATCAATCTCAGTCAGATGTGTTTGGAGCAGCGAGCAGTGAGAAAAGGTTACATCATACGAGATCACGAGCTGCTTGCTTCGTAGTTGTAACGTCATACTCCCACAAAGATAAAGGCTCATTCCTCGTCCCATTTGCTAGGACAAATTTGTACAAATGCTCCTTCTTCCCTAACGCTATTAGAGTATGGTTTGCCTGTCGAGCTAGCCAGGAAAAAACACTGACTTGGCAGAATTGAAGTATTTTAAGTCATTGGTTAATATGCATGACTGAATGCATAACGCGTAGGACGTAATCATTTTCTTTTTTGAAGTTACGTCTGAACTATATAAGATACTCATCTCTTTGCCTTAAATTCCGAAGATTTTATGACTAAGGATGAATGCCGCATTTAACGTGGCCAAGAAGACCTGGTTGCGACCTGCATATTTTGCCACATCTTATGCATAAAAAGGTTCCTTGGGGTCTAAGTTCTTTTTTATTTCGTCTACTGCGCCTGTCCTATCTGATAAATTACAGACATATAATTACGGCCTGTGAGAATCCATTTATGCTAGTTTATTAGTGATTTAGTATTTTCCAAGTCATTGCTTTTCCTGGCTGTATAGGACAACCCTCGAGGGATTTGAAGGTACTGTAAGCATTGGAGGGAGAAAAATTACAAACTTGCGCTTCGCAGATGACATCGATGGCCTAGCAGGGACAGAAGACGAACTAGCCGACCAAATGACGCGCATTGACAAGACTTACGCAGCATATGGCATGCAAATAAATGCAGGAAAAAAATTATGACCAATAGTCAACAAGGCTTTACAAGGACCATCAGTATCGGAGATGAAAAGATAACTAGCGCTAGCAGCTTCAAATACCTCGGAGCTATTGTCTCGGATGAGGGAACAAAACCCGAACTATTGGTCCGAATAGCACAGTCCGCAGCAGCCCTTTCTAAACTTAAATAATATGGAAAGACAAAGGCTTAGCCCTCGGCACCAAAATCAGACTGATGCGCTCCCTGGTCATGGCCACATTTCTATATGCTTGAGAGTCTTGGACCCTGACTGCAAAGATAGAGAGGAGGATCCTAGCAATGGAAATGAGATGCTACAGAAGGATCCTAGGCATCACATTTAAAGACCGCATCACAAACAAGGAGATTTGAGACAGGGTTACTGCAGCGATCGAACCCCATGATGACCTGCTAACTACTGTGAAAAAACGCAAGCTCAAAATGTATGGCCATATAACAAGATCTTCGGGGCTCGCAAAGACCTTCCTCCATGGAACAGTACCATGAAAAAGTAGAAGAGGCAGACAGCGAAAGCGATGGGAAGACAACATTAAAGAATGGACGGGCCTACCACTGAAAGAAGTTCTAATCAGGGCAAAGGATATAGAGGAATGGAGAAGGACGGTCTTCAGGTCTTGCTTGGTGCCACAACGGTCCACCAGACTAACGGATAGATAACAGGTAATTAGACAACACATTTTATGCTCTAATAGCACTATTGAAGAAGGAGCACTAGTACACATTTTCCCAGCATATGGAACAAGTAATGTGCTTTATCCGTCTTTCAGAGTATATTATTATGTTTTGTTTTCAGAAAACTTTCAGACACGATCATTTTTTTTTATTAATCCAATCAAATGGAAATTGTCTAGAACTGACCACCTGTGCTAATATAAAATATATTACGTCATTTTTTATTGTTTATGTTTTGAGTGAACGTAAAAGATAGAGCGGAAATAAAAGAGTTCTCTATATGTCTACCTTCATGAAGACAAGTCTCGTTATATTATTTATTGTTAAATTGTAAAGTCTACAATAGTTTATTAATCTGTGACAACAGAACATGGTGTCAGAAGGGTCACATCTTGTGATCTGGTGTCAGAAGGGTCAGATCTTGTGATCTGGTGTCAGAAGAGTCAGATCTTGTGATCTTGTGTCAGATCTTGTGACAGATCTGGAAGGTAGTGGTTTCTAAAGTGCTTTTACTTACATTGTATTTGTATCAATTTAAGTGGTATATCACTAGTTCATTTGAATTGTTTTAGATCTAGACATCTAGACGTAGAATCTAGAATCTATATGCTCTACGAATAATGGAATTATTCGATCTCCTAAACCGTTGTCACTCGACGGCAATCTATCTGAAAGATGGAAAAAATGGAGACAAAGTTTTGAACTATTTATGGTCGCCACTGAAAAGGATACGAAGCCCGAACCAGTGAAGAAAGCTTTACTGCTACACCTGATCGGTGAACCCGCTCGAGACATCTACAATACTTTTGAAGTAATTGAAGAAGAGACTGTGGACAAACTCATTGAAAGGTTTCAGAATCATTTTATGCCTAAGTCTAACACTGTTTATGACAGATTTAAATTCTTCACAAGAAGTCAGAAGGACAGTGAAACGTTTGAACAGTACTATACAGATTTAAAGATTTTTGTCCAAAGAATGTAAGTTTGACAACCTTCGTGAGGAACTCATAAGAGATCGATTAGTATGTGGCATACAGTCGGATCGAGTGAGAGAGAGACTTCTGAGAGACGTAGACTTAACTTTAGAAAAAGCAGCAAGCATCATTCGTGCTGACGAGCATACACAGAACCAAATGATGGATATGAAAGTGGAGAGGACAGAAGGCAGAATGCCAGTTAAAAACTCACACGAGAGTATGGCAAGGAACCATGTTACAAGTACCATTAAAGATTGCAGATCTTGTGGTAGATCGCATGGAAAACACAATTGCCCAGCATTCGGACAGACATGCCGAAAATGTAAAAAGAGAAATCATTTCGCTGCAAAATGTCGGTCGAAATATTCCAAGGCTGTTGATTTACTGGAAGATGATGATGAAAGTCAAGCAAGCCTAGTTAATGAGTTATGGTTTGAGGCCATTGGAACTGACAACAATGTCAGAGTTTGGATGGTTGATGTCAATATTATGGGAAAGATAATCAAAATAAAGATTGACACAGGAGCACAAGCCAATGTGATATCAGAGTCAACGTGGAACACTTTAGAAACTGAAAGTCAGTTAAAACATTCAAATACTACCCTACGAGCATTAGGGGATGAAGCATTAGAACTGAAGGGAGTTGCATCGGTCACATTTAAAGTCGGCGATGTAGAAGTTAAAGATGATCTGTATGTGATCAAGAAAGAAATAAACCCAGTTTTAGGTATGAAGACATCTATTGCTTTGAAACTAATTGAAGCAAAAGAAAACGTCGAAGTACATATTGTCAAGCGACAAAATGAAGTTCCACGAGAGTTGATGCCGAGAAATCATCTAACAACAACTTGTAGACCAACAACAGGTTCTCAATTGCATGAAGATGATAAACTATTACGTGCTCAAGAGAAATCGAGATCAGATGAGGACATGATTAAGAAAAATTATGGCGCAACAGGAAAGTTTCCCGGAAGTAATCAGAAGATAAAAGAAATTCGTCGCAAAACTGAAGCTGATGTTAAACTGTTCAAAAGAAACAATGTAAAGGAAAACTTGTTACCTCATGCTGTACCAGACAGACCATGGAAAAAGGTTGCGACAGATTTGTTTGAATGGCGAAACAATGATTATTTGCTAGTTGTGGACTATTTCTCAAAATACCCTGAAATAAAACGACTGGAGAACAAAACAGCAGAATGTGTTATCAGGGCAATGAAAGGTATTTTTGCTAGACATGGCATACCAGAAGAAATAGTGAGCGACAATATGCCATTCAACAGTTATCAATATAGAGAGTTTGCTTCTGAATGGAATTTCAAGATAATTACATCAAGTCCCAGGTACCCTCAATCAAATGGTCAAAGTGAGGTGTATGTTGGTATCGTAAAGCAGATATTCAACAAAGCATATAAAAGTGGGAAAGATCCATATCTCGCTATGCTCGAGTATAGAAATACTCCAATAAGTGTACTGCCGTATTCACCATCACAACTGCTGATGAGTAGAAGACTCAGGGACATAATTCCAACTGATCCCAAACTATTTGAACCATCGATAGCTGAAGATGCTGAGAAATTACTCAACGAACGACAGATGAAAAGCAAAGTAAAATATGATGCAAACGCAAGACTACCTAAAGATTATTCTGTCGGAGAGAAGGTGAGAGTGCGTCTAGGACAAACATGGCAGAAAGCTGTCGTCATTAAGAAACATCCATCACCCAGATCTTATATCATAAAGACAAATGATGGAAAAACCTACAGAAGAAACCAACGGTTTTTAAACAAAAGTTTTGATGAAGACATCTCTGGGTACTATGATACTGACGAAGACAATGAACAACAAACTGTTAGAACAACCGAAACAGACAGTTATAGACCAACGTCTAGAGAACTTGTCGTGCCAGTCAAAACAACCAGAAGTGGCCGAGTTGTTAAGATTCCTTCTAGATATCAGTAGGCCCTATTAAGAACTTTAAAAGGAAGGATGTGCTAATATAAAATATATTACGTCATTGTTTATTGTTTATGTTTTGAGTGAACGTAAAAGATAGAGCGGAAATAAAAGAGTTCTCTATATGTCTACCTTCATGAAGACAAGTCTCGTTATATTATTTATTGTGAAATTGTAAAGTCTACAGTAGTTTATTAATTTGTGACAACAGAACACCACCTCAAGTAACTACCGTAACAATAACAATATAGATGCAAACACGAACAGCATTCACACACGGAACATATGTACACTCACAACCAGCGCTTTATAGATAAGACGTGTACTTCTATGGACTTCTCGATGAAGACAGAATACATTTCGTGTTAGTAAATTATGGTGCAGCTAGTGTTATGTAGTATTGCTACTTTACTTTTTAGCCTTTTGAGTGATCATTGTGCTACTATAATCAAATGTGTAATGGCCTGGCAGTTGTTTTTCTCTGTCAGCTCAATTATAATGGCGCCTCATTTGATCTTTATAGTGCCCGGTGGGGGGGGGGGGGGGGCTTTGTTAAGCCATCCTCCCATCACTAGCGGATAAAAAAAAAAAGGAGCGTTTCTCAACCTTTGGCAAAAACACACATACACACAAAGAGAGAGAAGGAGACTGTGTCTGTGATGCAGATATTCTGCCCTATAACAATATGTTCGTTGGTTATAGAGAGAAACATTTTAGACTTCAATGTTTACCGAATTAAAAACAATCTTCATTTTTCACTATTCACTATGTTGAGATAACGAACGATCTGTAGAGGACAGCTCATTTTTTTTTGTATTACGAACATGTAATGCTAATTTAAAAAGGTTAACAATGTCATAAACATAGTTACTATTTGATGGGATGATTATTTACGAGGATTGCTGCCTGGTCGTGCGGTATGCGCGCTGGACTGTCGTTCGCGATGGTCCTGGGTTCAATCCCTGACCGCTTCTCTCTCCCGTCGTCCTGCGGGGGTTTGGACTAGGAAGTAAATTATCTTCAACTCTGGAGGAACATCCATAACGTCAAACATTTTACAAAAAAAAACATAATAATTGAGTGACATTTTATTACGCAATACTGTGCGTATGGGAGACGAACGTATGCCAAAGGCAGTCTTTTTTGTTGGTCGACGTAACAGAGGGGCCCCACGGAAAAGCTTCAAAGACCAGCTTAGGCGTCAACTTTCCTTGGCTGACATAGAAGAGAGCACCTGGCTACATGCAGCGTCGGAACGAGACAGCTGGAGGTCACTCACGAAGGCCGCGGGATACACATTTGAGACGAAAAGAAAATCTGCTGCCGAGGACAAACGCAGACGACGAAAAGAAAATTTAAATCGACCACGAACGGACAATGGTTTTACTTGACCTGGATGTGGCAAAATATGCAAGTCACGGCTGGGGAAATACTGTATTCCTCACTAATATTCGGACTGGAAGACAAGCCTTATATACTTTGCGTACGACTTGTTCATAAGTGTAATCTACCCAACGAATGTGTCGCCACATCTGGGAAGCGTGGTCTGACCTCGATCCATTTCGACTACAACTGCCGATTTCAGGTTGAGGTGGATTATCCGAAGCTGTTTGCTACGGTCGTAACCGGGCAGGGGTGCATCACTACCCCCTATAATGCCTTGCCCCCTGGTGCGGTCACCTTGCGGGATTTATTGGGGGGGGGCACAACTTCCCCCGAATGTGCTTAAGGCCGTCGCGGCACTCAGTGCATTGGGCCCGGAAGTTGTGCCCGGGGGATAAGTGCCACCAGACTGATATCCTCCAGAGGGATACGTTCCCCTTTAAAATACTGGTTTCGGTCACCAGCTTCCCCAAAGGTAGCTAACTTATCACCCGCAAGCCCTTCGTTATCGCTATGTGGGCGGAGCCTATTCCGTCGGTCCTGCTCATATCCGATTTTATCGAATTAGAACTGAACATGATAACGAGTTAAATGAGAGAGCCATTTTCACCGATTCAATCTCTGCCCTCGATGCCCTTGCAGGCGTTGGAAAGGTAGAAGCGTTCCTCGCGGTGGTGGAACGTCTTCTACAGCTCAATGTACATAGTTTTATACAGTGGGTTCCATTCCACTGTTGTCTGGTCAGTCATCAGAGGGCTGACTTTTTAGCGAAAGCCGCGGTTGCAATGTGCACCTTAATGAACCGTGCAGGCTTGCGAGTGTACGATCCTTAGCCGACAACCGACTGTTGGCACGTTGGTACGACAGTTGGGACGCTTCCGACAAGGGCCGAGAGCTACACAGGCAGATTAGTAGACCAGACCGAAAGGACGATTGGTGGAAGCTCTGCCGTGCCAGTACAGGCAGTCCTAGCCCAGTTCCGAGTCGGACACTGTCCAATAGGCGCGTACTTTGGACGGTGAAGGGAGAACTACGACACACGGTGCCGCCATTGCTTCGAGGACGATGAGACAATAGAGCTCATTCTCTACGAATGCCGAGCTCTGCAAGATGAACGATCGGGACAAGGTAATGAGAGACAGAACACTGGTTCATGTGTGACAAAGGGTATGTCCTTGTACGGGGACAATTAAGGCGACCTTACAACTCACTGCTCGCTTCCTCTTCCGTGCTCTAAGGGAGTGATCTCAGCATGTTTTTTTACAAATGGGGTATCTGGTTCGGGAAGCGTGGTCAAGAACGCTTGAACTTCTCTTGGCTTGGTTACCAGGGGGCTCGAGGTTCGACACCCGACTCGAGCAGTTAACAAACAAAAATGTAGGTTCAAGGCGCTAGGATAACAATACAAACATAAACAGGAGAGCTAAAATGATACAAACTAATCTAGAAAAGTTTTAAACAGATATGTATAGGCCTACATGTTCTTCTTGAATATAGTGTAGCATGTTGTCTGTCTGAGACCAATGGAGAGTGCGTTCGAATCCTTTGGTCCGTGCACATACATTGCCCGCATACCTTACTTTTAAGGAAGTTATAGGCCTAGCATGCTTTGCCTATAGGTAAATTTCTCTGTGGCATTTTACGTCTCGTGAAACGATCTTTTCCCTTTGCAACTTCTTGTGTGGCTAAAGAGGCTAATCCTTGATACACAGCTGCGGTTGCAGGTTGGGCATATAAAATCACCAGTCGGAGCTGCATTTTCAGCCTTCTTTCTGCTTCTGTTGTGTATGGCATCTGCGCATGCAATCCGAGACCCTTTTCTTATGCTCTCTTTCCATGTGGATCTATCCAGTGCTACTTTTTCCCAGCTGCTAGTGTCGATTTTAAATATCTTCATGTCGCGTTTGCACACATATGTATACCGTAATACAAAGTGTAATTTGATGTAGGAACCCAACCTAAGACAAAGGTACCGGTGGTCACGAGATTGTACTTTAAATGATATTAAATCCTAATTATTTCAAAATGAAAATGTCTCCAGGGCTACTTACTCTCATCAACCTTCAATTTTGTATTGTTTATATTTCTCTCTTTTTGATGATGAGATTGGCGACCATTGGCTAAAAGATTGTGTGTATGTGTATTTAGGGGGGGGGGTCATGGGTCAGAGTTATTTAAGCAATCTACATATCAACTGAACGTCAAAGTGTGTAGGTGTGTTTTTTTTTTTTTTTTTCTTCTACAACCAGGCGTAGAATCTGGGTCTATATAGATCTAATCTAATCCTGGATGCAATTTCACGTCTCGGAGAAACTGACCAATCAGGTCGTCTTTTAGATCTAACCTAGATTAAAGGTTTGGCACAGAAGCCTACTATTGGGTCACTGGTGAACAGAGCTCAATTCAAACGGGACGATGATCTATGATAATCTATCTGTGTCATCTCGTGTTGTCTTCGGCAGTGTCTTCCAACTAGATGAAGATCTCGTGCCATCTTATTATCTTATCTAGTCAATATTTATTTGCTTTGGCAACTAACTCTTTGTGATTATGGTAACTGTCAAAGATTCAATAACTTTTATAACATGATTATTGATATATAGATCTAATGATAATCTAGAGTAGTTAGAGCCTAGTACTACTAGTAGATCTAGACTAGTAGTAGTAGAGGTCTTTTAGTTTAGTTTTTTGTTTTAGTTTTACTTAATAACAAAACATAGATCTAGTCTAGATCTATCTAATCTTAGATAATAGTAAATAGGGTAATAGTATAGATAAGCAGATACCTTTACCACCACCATGTTGTTTTTAAGCATAGTTATGTCCCTTACCTATATTACATTTTTGTTGAGCTTAGAGTTAGTTATTTTATATTTTCTATTATTTTGTTTTGTCTGTTGTTATTAATTTAACTACATGATTATAATTTAGATTTTTAGTTATTTTTCAAAGTACAAAAGCTTGTTTGCATTTTAAATGAATTTTAATATTAGATCTAGAATCTAATAGCTTCTAGAAAGAAAGACAAAACTGCAACAGAAAAAGTTGTCAAGTAATTCAAGGGAGATAATCTAGTATTAAGCCTTAAAACCAAAATGGCGTATTTCCAATGACAGTATATGGTCAAAAGAAATAAAACTTAAAAATATATATTTTAAAAACTAATTATCTCCGAGCAAAACAAATTACATATTTGTAATCTGCATTTTTTTCTGCATATTCTTAAAATATACTAGAAACCTGATTTAGCGTATCTAGTCACGTAAACTAATACCGTAAATAGATTGTAATTTGCTTGTAACGCCACTTAGCGACTTACGGTAACCAACCAGCTCATGACTCATCATGTCATCTTCTGTATATTTTTAATATACGGTACTAGATATTATATAGATAGTTAAAATATAGATCTAGTTGATCTAGTCAATCAAGGCTCTTTTTGTTCTCTATTACACTTAATGACTTATGGGTACTTCAGTGCTGATTATTAGAATATAATCTAAGTTAAACAGATCACATCACCAATGTCACCATGCTGTATGAAGTGTATGGAAAGTCTGGTGTCTTGGCACTCTTGGTAGGCATTATCGGTTGTGACACATTTTGATTCTGATGTTCAGCACACCTGCTACAATCCCTAACTGTTACTTCAATGTCTGCATTCATGCCTGGCCAAAACATGACTTCTCTGGCTAGCTGCTTACACTTCACTATTCCTAAAGGCTAAGTGAGACTTGTGTATCAGATTCAGCATGTATTTACGTAAGCTTGGAGGCATGACTATTCTCAGACCTTTGTATATAATTCCATCTCTGAAGTTGATAACTGGTCTCTGGAATCCCAATATGGCCTGAATTCAATTTGAGTCTCGCTTCTTGTGTCTGGCCAACCAGTCAATATTACTTCCCGAAGCATGCTTTGCTTGTAAAGTATTGAATTTCACTGTATTTCAAATCACTTATAGAGATCATATGCACTGAATCATCTGTAAATTTACATGTCATTGTATCAGTTAGTTGAAGTAGTCCTAAGCATTCAAGCAGTGTCACGACGCAAAATGTTCTCTTGGCAAATATCTACTACCTCAAACCTTGCTTTCACCTCTTGGGTATTATTCTTCAAAGGTAGCACCACTGCTCCTAAAGTCTTCATCATCATCATCGTTCCTTTGTGTTCCTTGTGGAACATACTGCCGTGACAAAAACATGCCACTCTCCACAGTCTCTTGCAAGTTTCTTGATGGCTTCCCAGCTCTTTCCGGTCCTCTCGGCTTCCTCCAGTCTTCATAAGTCTCCTTTGTGGAGCTCTACTTTTGCCTCTGACAATGTTTAGTGATTGTGTTTTTGCTGTGGTTTCTGTAACACATTTTTTTTCCATGGACAGGTTGTTAGCCTATCGCACAGCCCCTATGTCCCGGGGAGGGTGATGCACCTTTTGTCTGACCTCTTTCCTAACAGACCTGTCCGGCTTGGTAGTACCTGCCAGGAGCAATGAGCTCCTGCCGGTATAGCTCTGAGGGTCATTGAGGCACTCAAGCTGTCACACCACGGCAAGGTATGTGCATCAGGTGACAGTCCTAAAGTCTTAATAACATGATTAGTGTAAGACTTGAGTGATTTTGATTAGTAAGCAAGTTTTACTTTGTCTTTGAGCTTTTCAAACTCTGACTTGACAAGAATGTTACACCTTGCACCAGTGTCGATTCGGAAATTTAGTGTCTTGCCATGCACTACTAGTTTTACAGACCACTTGTCTTCAACGGCATTGTTTTTATCTTCTACTAGATTAACATTGCATCTTTTTCTGCACACTTGAAACTAGTGGTTCTTCTTTTTGCAGAAATTGCATGTGGTTCCTATTGCTGGACATTTTCCTTTTTCGTGGTTCTTGCCACATTTACTACAAAACCTTTCTGAGTTGTCTTTACACTTTTGCTGGAGTACATTGTGTGACTTTCTCTTGATTGCTAGAACTTCTTGGCCCCTAAACTTTTTCACTTGCCTTTGCGACATTTCATATTGTTGCCCAATTTCTATAGCCTTGCTAAGAGTCAATTTATTTCCCTGATCAAGTAGTCTTAATTGTACCTTTTCATGTATGACTCCACTAATGATCAAATCAATAAGCATATCATCTGGATTGTCATACTATACTCTCAGTCCATAATGAGAAGCTTTAGGTCTTTAACAAAGTTATTAAAACTTTCTCCTTCTTCCTGCTTTCTCTGATGTGCTCTAAATCTAGACACTCTTTTATTTTGTCTTGGCCTTATGTAGTCTTCTATTTTCTTCAATAGCTATTGCGGATCTCCCTCTTCATTATCAGTAATATTTAGAGTTTTGTAAACTTCACTGCCTTGTTGACCTATCCACATTCCCAGCCATCCGGCTTTTTGTTTACTATCGGCACCAGCTAACGGTCCTTTGAAACAAAAGCTCACCTGCTGTTGCAATCTTAAAAAAAACTCTTGATACAGATCTTTAGCATTCCAATTCAAGATTGGTAGCTCAAAATAAAAAGAAGCCATTATTAGATTACTAAAAACCTTTGTCTGGGCAGCTTTTTAAGTTCACTTTTGACATTATGTAAAATATTTGTATTACACAAATAACAAACTAGTGTTTAAGAGGGAAGACATATTAGCCTTATTAAGAACTCGTTTATTACGTAAAACACTAGCGGTGTTGCACTGACGCGCTAGTGTGCAAATGTACATATAATACCTAGGACACTAGGACGTCTCTACATTTTCATTAGAATCTATATTAGATCCAGATCTAGATCATCAAGAGTCTAGATCTAGACTAGATAAGTTAGAGAATAGACTTAATAGAGGATTAGATCTAGAAATAGCCATCGGCATCAGGTCAGCACATGAATGAACAACTTATCAGTAATGTAATCCTTTGAAGGCGTTGTTACTATTTGAATAATTTGCTCTTGGGCTTAAACCAGCTCAGCAGAAATTATGCAAAACTTGTAAATTTTTATATTATTATTTTTTTTATTTGTTATAAATGCTTGTTGACTTGTAGAATTAGATTAGATCTAGTCTAGCTAGATCTTGTAATTTCTTGTTGACAACATTCTAGATCTAGATCTTAATGATAAATGTGTAACCAAAAAGATACTGTAAAGCCTAACTGTTTGGGAAAAGAAAAATGCTGCCTTAATAACATAAGTGACATAACTAGTTACTTAGATAAGATTTTAGGTCTTAAGTTGTTCATTTGTGTCAAATTATGTATTGACAACTTGGTCTGCATAGTCATGTGAAATACTGCAGGCCTACACATCCATAACCTTTGTATTAAAGACGGTGCCTACACATCCATATCTTTTGTATTAAAGACTGTCTACTTATCCATAACCATCACAGTCCTTTGTATTAAAGATGGTGTCTTGTTATGTAAGAAATATAACTTAGGTCTAGTGTTAAAATAAATGTAACAATTATATTTTAAACAGCAGTGTTGTAATAAAGAGTTTTTAACCTTGCAGATTTTCTTTTTCAGATCAACACACAGATCTCTTCTTTGTAATATGTAAAGGGAACATCATACAGATTGCTAGAAATTATTACCTTTGAGAAACAGACAAGAAATAAAAAGGCTATAACAATTGGTGTATCAAGGATGCCAGCATTCTTTAAGGCAAGTAGTCATTCACAAAGCTAGAATTTCACTATTTTGAATTTAATGTCATTGTGTAATTTTTCCTTAACAAGCAAGGGCAAGGTATGACTCTACTGACCTAGTGAAGCAAGTATTTTATAGTTTCATTCTTTTTGTGTTTGTGTTGCTTTATCGTTTGTGTAATTGCATGCAAATTGAGCATGTTTTTAATTAAAATTATTTTAAGAATAATAGTTAGATAAATACTCATTTAGATTCATATGGTTTTTATAGATCTAGTTAAAAAAAACTTTTTTAATAGTTATGTTAAAATTTTATCTTTAAAAAGACTTAAAACTGAACAACTCTCTGATTTTATAGACAATTTCTTTTATGTAATGTATTCATTATCATGATTAAATTTTCAGATCAAGGTGTAGTTTTTAGATGATTAGAAACATCACTTGGGAGGAGCTGGTCAGAAGTTAAAGCTATGCCACAAAGTTTTATTTAAGGCAAGTAATCTATTCAATATAATTTAGGCATTTCAATTTAATTTCATTGTTTCCTTTGGTGTATGCTAATTAAGAACAGGAAAGCTGTGGAACTACTGATCTAGCAAAGCGTGTATTTAAAAAAAATGTTGGCTTTTTTTTTTTCATGCAATTTGAGAAAATAATTTTTAATGTTTATATGTTTATAATTATTTAAAGAATATTTATGATTTTATAAAACAATTTGTAATTAAAAATATATGTTATATGTAAAACAATTCTAAATTATGCTTAATGTGCTAGATAGATTAGGAGTATTATAATTTAAAGTTTAAAGAGTAGGCAGGCGATTTCTATATATAGATATTGAGCAGCATAGTAAGTAAGCTTCAATTGTATACTTTTTTTACTTTGAATTGTTACAGCATGCTAATTAAACCTGTTTTCAATATTAACGTAACACTTCATATACTTTTCTGTTAGTTTTTGGTAACTAGTTTTAGTAAAGCCTCATTATGAGTGATGTATTATAGATTGAGATGTTTAGCCTTACTAATTTGGTAATATAGTCAGTATCTTCAAAATAAACTCTTTCTCTTTGCAGCCATAGCATTCTGTCCACATTCTAACCTCATCTTTTATAACATTTTCAGTTCCAAATGCAGTTTACAGCCGAGCGATCTAGAAATGATGGAGCATGAATACTGATTAAGAGAAACTATGACTAAGAGACATCTCAGAACTATAAAGAATATAATCAGAATTGTAGCAAACTTGTACCAAATTTTTTTATAAGGCAAGTTGTCCTTTCCAATGTAACATTTAACTACTTAAATTTGATTCGTTTCATTTCATGTATGTTAAATAAGAACCAGTTTCTTACTACAGATCTATTAAAGCAAGTATATTTTTCTATGTATCTATATTTTTTAATTGCACTTTTTTTGTTGCTTTTTTTTTTATTGCATGCTAGTTGAAAATTTTTTAAATATTTTCCTAACAATTTAAGAATGCATGTTTTCTGTTATCTCTTAGCCTTATGGTAATTAGTTTCAAATGTATACATAAGAATAAAACTTATTTTCTTGACTTTGACATTTAGAGATCCAATTGTGAATTATCTCATTCTGAAGTTTAGTAAAAATCCCAGAGTCATCACTCAGCCTGTACAGATTTTATTGCAACTTTCAGGTTAAGATGCTGAGTATAGCTTAGTTCTACTCAGATGTAGATAATGAAAGAACTACAAGTTAAGGAGAACAGAAAAAAGCAGCGTAGCAAGCATATCCAAAAGTTTTTTTAGTCAAGCCCATTCCATTCCATCAAGAATTCTGGACCTGTTTCAACATACTTTTCCATTCATCTGTCTATTTAGCTTATAAGGCAAGTAATTCATCTAAATGTTAAGATATACCTCTTTTTTGTTAATAAAATGTCATTGTTTTATATACATTTCTTAATGTATACTGAAGCAACAGGCAAATTATGAATATTCTAATTTTTAAATTTTTCATTTGAAGTTTATCGTTTGTGTTAGTGCTTGCATTGGTGAATATCAATGTTAACATATTTTTTTTTTGTTTTAAGAAACCTAAGCATTTATGCTTTTCACTAAGCTTTTCATTATGGGTATCCTTGGGCTCAACATTAGATAACATTTTGAATATTATTTGTCCTCATTTCCCTCATTTAGCATTTAGAGTTAGGTTCATATAGTCATGATTATTGTAACAAGTTAAATAAAATTATATTCTCACATTTTTTCAGATTTAGAGGTTGAATAGATCTTATTCAAGAAATGGAGTGCCATACTGATTATGGAAACCATCTCTAAGTAGTAAATATGAAGCGTGGAAATCGTAGACTTGAAACAAGACAACACATGTAAGTAGAATTTTGCTTTTTTTCCTGATTTTACTATCTTATATATTTTATGTAATTTTTTAAATATACCAATATATATATATATAAATGTTTTCTCCTTTTTTTCCTAGGTCAGGGCAAAGTGTATTCTCAATAGAACATCCTACTTGAAGCACAAATATTTCAAAACTTTGAAACATGAGATATTGCCTTACAAGTATAGTGGATACTTTTAACCAATTTTTTTTTCTAGATGCAATTTATTTTTTTAAATGCTTAGCTACTTGATATCTGGTTGAATTCAAATGGTGTGTAATTATAAAACTATTTATTTAGCTTTTAGTTTTTTTTTTTAAATCAGTTCAAGATGTTGAGTATTGATGACTAATCAACTATCAGCCTGGGAGATAGAAGCCAAACTGTAAACAGACAAGGCTAGTAAGTATGAATGAAGAAACTGAAACTAGAGGTAAACATCATCTAATTAGAGGGCAAGTATTTTTTATTTTTCCTTCCTATCTTGTTTAACATAGACAAACTATGCAATACTTAAATATTGTTTTCATAGAAACAACGCTATTTTAAATATCATGAGATAGTGTGTTTAAGAGAAAACCTAGTTCAAGTTTCCATATTTCATCAGCTTAAATAGTACACACTCTTTGCTGCCAACAGTACCAATTTGCCATCCAAGCAACAAATATTCCTTGGTAATCTGCTATCAGATGATGACAGTTTTCTCTTTGGCATTTTTATGAATTAAAGCTTTGAAGGCCAAAGTAAGATTTAATTTTTTATCTAACTGTAAATTCTAAAACAATTTATCATTTCATTTTAAAAATAACTTTTTATTAATTTTTCTCTACAATTTTTCTGTGTTTTGATCAAGCTTCAGATTTGGTTAGCATAACCCTGAACTTGCATATCAACAAATGTTTGATGGTCTGTTGGTTCATCTCTCTCACATCTGTTTGGTTCATCTCTCTCACATCTGTTTGGTTAATCGTTCTCACATCTGTTTGGTTCGTCTCTCTCACATCTGTTTGGTTCATCTCTCTGACTATGAAGATGGCTACACAGGGAATACACAAAGTTTAAAACAAAATAATAACTATAAAAGCTATAGGTATTTAGTTTGTAAACAACCTTCTTGGTATAGTGATTAAGTTTATTTGATGCATTACTAAGCATTAGACAATACATCTTCATAACAAATAATATTTAAAGGCATTTATTAGTTTAAAATTTAGGTCAGGTCAATGAACTAAGATTATGTGATATTCCAAACTGTTTCAGGGTATCAGCTGTGCACCTCTATGACATACAAGTCTTCATTGCTAATCAGTGACCCTCTTTACTGTAATTCAATCTCAGAAGTCTGGATACCGTCAGCCCAAGGAGATACCTTTGTGTTCAAGGTTACTTAAGTAATTCTTTAAGAACAAAAGGTGAGTTGAATTCTAGTGTACCAGTCAAATATCTTGTAGCAAAGTGAAAAAAATCTGTTTATATTAAAAGCATAACAAATCTGTTATAGAAACATAAAATGTTAGTTTTAGAGTACCCATTTCCGATCATGGGTCAGATAATGTCGAGCTGAACTGTTTCTATGGCCAATGACTAATCATCGGTTGTTTGTCCGGTAAATTTTCAGATATTGCTCTAGTTCTAGGTTTATAAGATCCATGTTTTCAAACATTGCTCTAGTTTTAGGTTTATAAGATACGTTTTCTTCTAAAGTTAATCAATTAGGACCAAAATGTTAACTTTTTATAAGGTGGTGTAGTTGCAATTACTCAACAGCTTCACATTTACTGTAAGAATGTTTGAATAGTACATCCATTTTCACAACTTACCTCCTATTTGTAATGTTGACATTTTATTACTTACATATATACACATGGGCAAGAGCAATTACTCATGTTTCCTTTTTTTTTTTTTTTTTTAAAGATTACAAGTATTGACATTTTTTTTGTAAATTTGCTTCAACATTTCAGGTTTTTTTTAAAGACAGACTCAAGTTACTGATCTGTTGTAGGTTAGCGGCTCTATCAATGTGACTGATTTTCCACTGTTGCCTTGATACTCCACTGATGCCTTGGTTCTCCACTGATGTCTTGGTTCTCCACTGTCGCCTAGATTGCCATAAGTTATCTACTAATCTACAT
Organism: Biomphalaria straminea; assembly: GCA_021533235.1. Taxonomy (NCBI): domain Eukaryota; kingdom Metazoa; phylum Mollusca; class Gastropoda; family Planorbidae; genus Biomphalaria; species Biomphalaria straminea. The sequence continues at coordinate 2,518 of JADKLZ010053789.1, read as the reverse complement.
ATCAAGGTAATAAATAATTTTTTACTCTATAACCCAAGAGCTTCTACTTTAGAATGCATTGTTTTTACACTAGGCGCCTAATTCTTTGTATGTTTTAAGACCTTAGCAATAGTTTCTTAAACTTTTATTTAGACAACAAGAGCTAGTTTATAACAAAAAAACATAATAAAAAATGAGATCTGTATATAGTCTTTTTTTTTCCCGAAAAATGTTTTTAAACAAACAAAAATTCCAGTTACGGTAGCTTATAAGGTCTACTTGGGAAATAAGGTATTTTTAAAACTAAAGATATTTGAAGTATTTTAAAACTAGCAATATTTTCTTTTCAAGTTTTTTATTTATTTGTATTAGATTTACATTTATTATTATTTTTTTAAAATTTAGTTACCTTTTGTTTAATAAGATAGCATTTCAAAACCTAAAAATTGATATATATATATATATATATAGCCAAATGAAAAGTTGAAAGTGATTATCTTATTTAAAACTGCCCTTCAATTCCTAGTAAAGAGAGTTCCCTTTCAGACCTTGCGATCTATAGAGCAGATGATGTAAAGGTCATTTGTTTTTGTTGCCCAGAATTAACAAGAGTGTCATGTGACCAACACAACTACCAACCGCCTTTACTTTCCCTAACTAATGTCAGGTACCCATTAGAGATGGTTAGACTCAGAGGATCCCAAAGGTTCCAAAATTTAAAATACCAGGATTCAAGCCTGGGGCTTCCACTTCAGAAGCTAAGTGCTTTACCGCTCAGCCAAAATACCTCCAAGCAAAGAAAGATACATAAAAAAAATTGACTTTAAAATACCATGAAGTCTCTTAATCTATGTTTCCATCACACAGTGAGATAGTGTCACTATTATTTGAAAATGAAATAACCATCACTAAAAAAAACATTGTCATTAACATTAAATCTGAGACAGGAAAAGCTCTTCTTGAATAAAAATGCACTATTTTATCAATACTGCATTATATGGTAATGCTTTTAAATGTAATATATTGGTTAAACAGTGTGTTTTTCTCAACTCACTTAGAGACTAAATGGTCAATTTAACATGAGGTCAAGGAAAAAGGGTGAATATTTCAAGGCTACAGGAGGAACATTAAACCTCTCTCTCACAGTGAAATGATTCTACCGATCCACAAATGGTCAACATGTTTTATCTAAAGTTCATCAGCCATTTCTTCAATTGAACCCATTGTCAGAATAAGGTAAGAAATATTCTTACTCTTCACAGCATTTATTCTTTGTAAAGCGATGATCCTGCATTAGTTGTATGTTGTAATGTGCATGTTACTTTAAATATCCTGCATTAGTTGTATGTTGTATATGCATGGTTCCTGTATTTGTTTTGTATATTTTGATGTCAGTAATTACTTCACAAACACATAACAACTACATACACATGTTAATTCACCTGTCTAGTTACAGAAATTTGTATTGTATTTGTTTTAATAGTGTCTAGTTATGAAAGTAAACTGCATTTTGATTTGTTAAACTTAGTGATGTATCATTTTAATTTCAGTTAAAATATGTGGATGTTCCTATAAATTTGTTAAAAAAAAACTGAATTGCTCTGAAATATTTCTAACTGTACAAATGTAAATATATGTCAACAAATAATAGAATTGGATTCATTGTCATTAGAAATTCAATAGCAAATATGGAATTCAAACACAAAAATAAAAAGTTATGCATCACAATAAACTTTCACTTTGCCACTTGGAGATTGGGATGATTCAAGTTACTAATGTAGCTAAACATTATTGCTACCTGTATTTACAAATGCAAGTATGTGATATAATGTGCATGGTCTTGTCACCTCAGTACTTAATTGGACAAAAAAAGGATCTTCAATTCGCAGTGATATGATGTACTATTAAATAAACAAGTTGACTTGACTTCATATCGATCTTCAACTAAATAAACTGTTTCAATTCTTCAGTGTGTGATAGTGTGAAATTTACGTCTTGTGATTATGTGCATTATAATTGCTATTAAGTTGACTTGAAAACTCTATAAACTGTTTCATTTCTAAGATGTGTAAAAGAGTGCATTATATTTTCATGACTTACTTGACTTAATCCTGTGTATCCCCAGGGGAGCATAGGGCCGCAACTACACCTCTCCACCGAACTCAGTTCTGAGCAGCTTTCTTCATCTGCTCTCATGTCATTCCAGTACCCTCAGCTTCACTGATGACTGACCTCTTCCAGGTTTGCTTGGGTCTGCCCACTTTCCTCTTTCCTTGTGGGTTCCAGTCAAGAGCCTGTCTTGCAACATTGGTAGCTGGTTTTCACAGGGTGTGTCCTATCCAGCTCCATTTTTGTTTTGTAATGTCTTGTGCTATGGGCTTTTGTCTAGTTTTTTTCCACAAATTGGTAGTGGTTATCTTTTCTGGCCACCTAATTCCTAATATCTGCCGTAGGCATCTGTTAACAAAAGTTTGGAGCTTTTCCATATTTGTTTTTTTTTTATTTTCATGTTGGAACTTAATATGAGCCAAAAAAAAAA
>JADKLZ010053788.1:36215-52043 GCA_021533235.1 Biomphalaria straminea | reverse complement strand
AAAGTAAAGGCTGCTGGTCATTGTTCTGGCCACAAGACACCCTCATTAAATATGAGCTAGAGAGATAGATGACTTTTCTATCACCTGCCCCATACATAACAAGGTCTGACAGAGAAACTTTACTTATATACAAAAAATGAAATTAATTTAGAGATTAAAATTACTAAAGACTTGACAACTGGGACCAGAGTAGAGCAACTCTGAAACAATGTCTTCATTATAGAGTCTTTTTTTTTTGGAAAATGTTTTCAGGACTTACACATCCCAAGTGCAATCATGAGGCGTAAGCCAACCGTGATTCACTTATCTAGATCCTAAGAAAGTATACGGGTGTTTCCACTGTTAGACATAGTGAATTGTCCAGTTAGACATAGTGAATTGTCCAGTTAGACATAGTAAATTGTCCAGTTAGACATAGTGAATTGTTCGTAGCAATACCTGTTATCGTTTGGCCTACTATATGGCACACAGATTATGTCCTTCCTAGTTAAGAGGTCATCATAGACTTTCTGAACTGAGGATTGGTCTCCCTCTGTTGGTGTGAAATTCAAAATGTGGTCTTTAACCCGGCAGCCCTGGAATAAAAAAAACAACATCAACCTGAAAGATGTTTTTAAACCTAAGAGGGAAATGTGAATACAAATTCAGTTTTTATATGTGTTTAAAAAAAAAGCTTCAAGCAACTTTTTTTAAACCTTATCTTTAAATGCACTTAGGAAATAAAAGATTGGTGAAGAGGTAGAGTGATACTATACTTTTCTTTTAATCTCAGTCTTTGTTGGAATACAATGCTAACATAAGCCATTATCAATGCTAAGATAAGCCATTATCAATGCTAACATAAGCCATTTTCAATGCTAACATAAGCCATTTTCAATGCTAACATAAGCCATTATCAATGCTAACATAAGCCATTATCAATGCTAACATAAGCCATTATCATGTGGTTGTTTTAATCACGTAAAAGTATTTCTCTTTGTGGGCCTACAGAATTGTTCTGTCCTTAACACATCAAACCAGCAAATAACCAATGTTTGTACCTACTACCCAAATTTAATCTGAAATGCAAGCTGCTTCCAACAGCTACAGGTGAACATACCTTGTTGATGAGGGTAGGGTCAAAATGTATTGACATACCTTGTTGATGAGGGTAGGGTCAAAACGTATTGCTCTCTGGTGACAACAGGGATGTATTCCAACACAGGATGTGACAGAACCTGGTTCATTCTCATATCTGGCAAGTTCTGGATGGTAGCTATAAAAATTTGGAAAAACAAAGGGAAATGATTAAATCTTTTTTTTTGGTATCCTATATAAAACTGAACTAATGGCAAATATCTAAACATTACATTTCTTCTTGTACTTTAACTCTTTCTCCCCTGATTGACAATACCATCCTTGATTTGACCCTATTAAATTAACTTTATTTTTGTGTTTGTAAACTTTAATTTGTGATCTATAAAAGGGGGCATGCATTTATGTACATCTATTATAACATTTTCTGATTAAAAGAAACCATTATTCAAGTTTAATCGTAAAAGGAAGTGAAGTACAAATGGGAAAACTAATAATTCCTCCTTAATGTGGAAAATAACTAGGGAGAGATAGAGTTAAGAACAAGTCTAACACACAAATTAATTAAATTTGAATGAACACAAATCACTAAATTGAAAAAAAATTTTTTAGATAAATTTTAAGAATTATGTTAGTTGATAGAAACACCTGCTTTCTTGTAGATGGTACAAAAATCATGTAGGTTTTGTCAAACATTATAAGGCTTCTAGCCTGCGCTAGACTTTCTTATAATGGAATGTGATTTGCGCAAACCAGAACCACTCTTTAAGTTAAATGCTGACTACAGTGGCTCAGTAGTCTGTGACAGCTGTGGACAGCAGATGGCGGTGGGTTTTATTTTAGAGTTTCTATTCCTAGACTGAGGGTGCGGTGGCTGAGCGGTAAAGCGCTTGGCTTCCGTACTGGAGGTCCCAGGTTCAAATCCTGGTGAAGGCTGGGATTTTTATTTCGGGATTTTCGGGCGCCCTTGAGTCCACCCAGCTCTAATGGGTACCTGACATTAGTTGGGGAAAAGTAAAGGCGGTTGGTCGTTGTGCTGGCCACATGACACCCTTGTTAACCCTGGGCCACAGAATCAGATGACCTTTACATCATCTGCCCTATAGACCACAAGGTCTGAGAGGGGAACTTTATTCCTAGACTGGTGGCTGACCAAGGAGCCCAGTCTGCCCCTGGATAGTAAATTCTAAATGTTGTGGCCATGTGAAACACTGCACTGATCCTTTATCTTCTGAATGCAAGACATTGCCATTATGAAACCAAAAGTGTTTACTACTAAAATTTACAAGGACACAAGGAAAGAAGATAATATCCTTTATCAGTCTGAACAGAAATACAAATTGCTGGGAACCATATTCACTTCACATATTAGTGCTATAACTGTATTTCAATTCAGCTTTTTAATTTTATTTGTTTATAGCTCTTTGTACATCTCCCTCTAAACTTAATGTAATCAATAAGGAGTTAGAATACTTTTAAAAGTTGAGAAGGGGGACAGATTAAACTTACACGCAATGACCAAACTCAGTCAGTGGGAAAACCTCCCCACACCGGACACAGGTGAAGTAGTTGACCATCCCCCACAACCTCCAGTAGACATCTCTCCAAGTCTTAAGGGTGGACTTGAGCTCCAGGACAAAGTCACTGACGTCAAAGGTGGAGTCAACAACATGAGAATAGGTCATTTGTCCACTTTGGTCAATGGTCATCCTAAGAATAGATATTAAAATCAGCGCATAAATTAATTTACTCTAACAATAAAATACTATTTTCTGGGGATCCATACTCAGCAGGTAGCAACAATGGAAATAATCTAACTAATTTTTTTTTTCAAGCTAATAGCATGCTTAGTGTGCTATGGTCCAATCTCTTTTGCAGACCAGTGCGGGTGGCACTCAGCAAACTCTGCTCAAGTTGGAATTTAAGCCTATGCCACTTTGTAACCAAGTGATTTGGGCCAAATCTTACACTTAAATAATTGAAATTCCTGTCATTCTACAAAAGTTTCTCTACCTTATTTTAGCATGCTCTCATATATATATATATATATCAGAGCTAGGACTGTATAGCCATGGGGAATATTTTAATCCTCTATTATCAGACTCAAAGACAGCCATTTACAACATGTAAAATAAGTAATAGACTAATCAAAACTGGTCAAATGTTGTTTTTTTTAATTAGGTCAGTTTTGATTTGTTTTTGCTTTAAAACATTGTTTCTCAAACTTTTTCTTTGACAGAACACTTCGCACATTTGAAGAATTTAACAAAACACTGCTTTTTTTTAGGTTGGATTATTCCCATTTAATATCGCCTTGAAATCACAGATGACTTTAGAAAGCTGAATTCTAATAGTCGGAGTGGCATCTAGCCTGTTACCATACCCTGTTGTTTTTTTTTTGTGTGTGTTTTTTTCATGCAATGAAAAAATAGATTGTAGGAAACGGAAATAAAATAAAAAATAATGATAGTTTGTTTTTAAATATTGCAGTACTCTTTAGACAAACTCGACCAGAAATTAGTTAATGGTGGATCTTTGTATCTTTGATGAAAATTAGAGTTAAATCTAGAGCAGTTCATAGTGATGCTATTATACAATTTCTTAGATGCCAAGAAGAGCTATATTAAATCAATTTTTCTGTTCTGCATTTACTGTCCCATTGATTCATGTACAGGCCTACTAGTTAAATGACTCCTGTACCTCTTGTAACACCTATTCAGGGCCTCACTAAACACAAGTGCTCAGAAGAAACAGTTTAGGAAACACTGCTAAATAAAATAATTTTAGTTAAAATTTCACGTCCAAAATGGACCTAAAAGTAACTTGCCTTGTTTTGAGGGTAAAGGTCATAGTGCTGGCCTCATGTTAGCTACTGACCACAAAAGCTTAAGAAATATTTCTACAATGCTCTGTAGATTTTAAGGCCACAAAAAAAAATTTTTTTTTTTACTATTTAATGTTTAATGTACACACCTGCTAGGTAAGCACTTGACAAATGGTTTCAGTGATTCTGTCAGGTGTCTTTTACAAATCATGCATCTGCAAATAACAATAACCAGCTTATTAAATAACAAGTTGTCTCCCCTAATAGTGAATGTGAAACCTAATAATAGTAACTAAGACATTGACTGTTAAATCAATGGTTCCAAAATCAAATTAAATCTACCACAAAAGACCTCTGACCAGAATGAAAGTAAACTTTGCTGACAGAAGTGATGGTGGAAGATCTAGACCAGTTAATTGCATCAATATAGTGGGCGGCCCAAAAAATTGTTAGCTTCCTTCAGTCCTAATGACTTGGTTCATATTATTTGAATAACTTGGTTCATATTATTTGAATAACTTGGTTCATATTATTTGAATAACTTGGTTCATATTATTTGAATAACTTGGTTCATATTATTTGAATAACTTGGTTCATATTATTTGAATAACTTGGTCTATAATATTTGAATAACTTGGTTCATATTATTTGAAAAACCGTGTTGAAAGCCTCGGCATTGTTTATGGGCGAACCAAGTAGCCCATGCATTAGTTCCCCCCTCTCAATGCAGCTCATGTGACCAAAGGAACAATATCCGATACAATTTGGGATCAGTAGCCCTGCAGGTTCTACCTGGCGCCGCGCAAGTTACTTTGCCTCACCGTGGCGCCGGCGTGGAAACGGCTCACTAGGGGAGGTGAGCTAGGCGAAAAAAGTAACAAACAGGACCCCCGTGGGGGTGACTACAGGAAAGACAAGAGTCTGCCCATTGCACTGAGCGGGGTTGTAAGAAAGCTCCCACGGTCCGTCACCTAATCCATGCGCTGTTCCTCAAGGGACCGTCTCTTTTTTTTACTGTTTGATTTTCGGGCAATGAGGTCAGACAGGTTTTTTTTTCAAACTTAGAGCTCGAAGAGCCTCCGGCTCAGCTCTTAGACTATCCAGCGGTTCTACCTGGCCCAAAATTATGTTAACAGTTATCACATACACTATTTATTTGAAAATTAGACCCTAGAATAAAGGGAAAATCATTAAACCTGTTAACATAAATTGCATCTCTCAGAGGCTAAAAATATCCTCTGACAACGATAGTAACATTGAATGTTTTATACTGATATCACTAAGAAAGTAACTTCAACCATAGAAACAGTTGTTTAATAACTGTAAACCTAATTTGGGGGCCACTCTGTATTTGATAAATTACAAATCAAGCAACCAATTTTGTCTGGTCTTGAGGCATGAGCTTTGGACTGCCATCACAATGATCCTGATTTCCAGCCCTACCACCCTCCAGGAGATTTGGGCCAGGAAGTAATAATCTGATTGTCTGAATGTCTGACTCTCTTAAAACAAAACAAAAATAAAGTAAAACAATATTGTAGTAACTCCAGTGGCAGACAGAAAGGGTTAATGTGTTTGTGGCTTACTGACACACACCACTCAGGCCAATCACACAGGTAATGGATCAACGGCTGATAAACAGAGAAGTGTACTGCTAGTGAATGCAAGCGTGACCTGTGCTGTTGTTATGTGACTGAAGGCCTTTACGGTCGAGAGACAATGTGTAGAAAGACAGAGCAGAGTAAGACAGTAAGTTGTGCCTGAAAATGTAACTGTACGAGCTAGATAGACTTGTAGTGTTAGGCAGTTCTGTTGTATAGCAAAGCAGAATTTAAGTCACTGTTAAATATGCATGACTGAATGCATGACGCGTAGGACGTAATCATCTTCTTTTTTTAAGTAATGTCTGTATTATATAAGATAAGATTTGAAGTTAGGTAGCCAATTATGTGTCCTATTGGCTGTTGACAATGTATTTGTAAATAAAGATGTATTTGTAAACAAATCGCCACCTTGTTACTAGAAAGTATTGTTGTCATGTTCTTTGTTAGATGTGTCATGTTGTTGAGCAGTTGTGACAGAAGGCCCAATAGAGAAGATCATTACAATATGTACCTTTATTTTGAAATAGCTAAATGTGTAGTTACCTAAATAAAGATGTTGCTTTCTCTGGAGAGTCTGGTGATGGACCGTCTGGTTCAAAAAGTTTTTCAATTTTTTTGGCAAACAGCTTACTGCAAAATAAGGGAATTGAATTCCTCTTTAAACTAATGCTCTATTTAACAATGTATTTACTCTGCATACATTGATTCAAATCAAAACTTGAATAAGTTATTAAAGTAGTCTAGCTCAAAAAGAAAATCTGCACAGGTTTAGAATTTATTAATAGCAAAAATAGTACAGTCCACAGCAGCCCTTTCTAAACTTAAATAATATGGAAAGACAAAGGCTTAGCTCTCGGCACCAAAATCAGACTGATGCGCTCCCTGGTCATGGCCACATTTCTACATGCTTGTGAGTCTTGGACGCTGACTGCAGAGCTAGAGAGGAGGATCCTAGCAATGGAATTGAGATGCTACAGAAGGATCCTAGGCATCACATTTAAAGACCGCATCTCAAACCAAGAGATTAGAGACAGGGTTACTGTAGCGATCGGACCCCATGATGACCTGCTAACTACTGTGAAAAACGCAAGCTTAAAATCTATGGCCATGTAACAAGATCTTTGGGACTCGCAAAGACCTTCCTCAGGGAACAGTACCAGGAAAAAGAAGAAGAGGCAGACAGAGAAAACGATGAGAAAACAACATAAAAGAATGGACGGGCCTACCATTGAAAGAAGTTCTAAACAGGGCAAAAGATAGAGAGGAATGGAGAAAGACGGTCTACAAGTCTTGCTTAGTGCCCCAACAGTCCACCAGACTAAGGGATAGGTAACAGGTAACAGAATGGAGGTTCATTTCATTTTATTGTCAGTAAGTTGATGAAAACATTCATTTCTACTAACAAAGTCAGCTGACTAAAACCTTTTTTTTTTTTAATGTTTATTCATTCCTAGATCTTGAACTAGTTTATTCCAAAGTACAATGACTTGACTCACACTGAACTGTAGACATTATTTAAACCCCAGTAGAAAATTAAAATTTTTACTTGAAATAGTGTACAAACTACTTCAGTCAAAAATAAAAATCTAGTCCAACAATTTTATTTTCTATTCCAAATAACAAAGTTATTCTGATTAAACATTTGAAGATTTTTGCATTGAATTTAGTTAGTAACCTAAGTGAACTATAAATGAAGTATTTTATTGTTCAAATTGTGGTAGTCAAATTTCAGATCACCTATTTTCCTTTTCAGACCTTGGGATTTATAGGGCAGATGATGTAAACACTGGCGTAGTGGGGGGGGGGAGAAATTGAAAATCAATCCAGGCCCCTACTTGAGGGGGGCCCCAAAATGAGTGTTTTTTTACATTAAAAATTAAGTAGTATGCAAAATGCAGGGGCCCAAAAAGAGGTAATTCCCCCAGTGCCTCAAAACGATGAAACTTTCAAGCTATGCCCCTGGATGTAAAGGTGATCAGACTGTTAACTAGGGTGTTAGGTGGCCAGTACAACTTTATGTTCTCCAAGTGAGTTTGGTAAACTAAAAATGATTCCTAAAAGTCCCAAAGTTCCAGTCTTCACCTTGATTCCAACCCCGAGACACCTTGGTTCAAAAGCCAAGGGTTTTAACACTCTAACACTCAGCCACTTCAATTTAATTGAGGTGAATACTGAATAAAAGCATTTTGTATCAATGCATGGCAAATGTATTACATTTAAAAATTTTGTTACCTTTTAAATTTATCTTTTCTGTCTCGTAGCTCATCGGCTTCAACGTGACTGAACAATTCTGCCATTCTGAAAGCATTTTTTAAACAGGTAGTGGTATGACAATTGTATTAATTAGACCAGTGCATCTCAAACTGTTTGAAGTGGTCCACTAGAAAACCAAAGCAAAAAATGAAAAGTGGAAAAATGAAAAGTGAATACAATTAAAATACCCTCTTCCTTAAAAGATTTTTCACTTAGTGATCCATGGGCAAGTTTTTGACAGCCCGTATTTAAAGGGATGTCCAGGTCAAAAAAGTATGAGAACCTCTAAGTTTGACTTAGGTTGTTAATAGAAAATAGGTTTTAAGATTGGAGGAATTTCACATTTGTTTGTTGTGCAAGAGTTGTGTGTCTTTAGAGGCCTAGGTTTTAGAACCTATGGAGATAGATATTGTGTTTAGTTGACAGTTAGAACTTGATGAAGTTTGTCAATGTTGATGCAAGTAAACTTAAGTGCTGTGTAGTTGGGTATTACATTTCTTATTCCATATGCTAGGACAAGGTCTCCTTCTTTACTAGTGCTATTAGAGAATGGAATGGTTTGCCTGAGCCAGCCAGGAAAACCAACAAATTGGCAGAGTATAAATCACTGATTAACATGCATGACTAGATTGACACAGGGAAAGTGTAGGATGTAATCTTCTTCTCTTTTGATAAGTTGTTGTAAACTTATGAGATAAGATTAAGAATTTTTTAAAGTTACATAGTCCAATCAAGATTAATGGTTAAGTCAAAGAAATATCAAATTCACATTTCATACATATTATTTAGAAAATGACTCTTAATTTACAAAATTTGATTAAGAACCCCCTTCAGACCTTGCGGTTTATGGAAGAAGATAATGTAAAACAAAATTTCAAAATCCCAGTCTGACTCTGACTTGAATCAGAGACCTCCGGTTCTGATGCAAAACACTTTACATCACAAATTAGCAGAGAATTTTTTTAAAAAAATTGTCTCTTTGTTTTGTTAAATATGCTTGTCAAAAAGATTTGTTATACTTTTGTTCTACTTTTGTTCTACTTTTTCTAGATTTCTGTTCTACTTTTGCTTGCCAGGAAAGAACACCAAAAGTGAGACACATTGTTGTACCTGGTGAGCAGTTTGTCATTGATACAGCCCATGTTGCAGGGGGTAGCTAATATATCATTCATGTTCTTGTGACAATATTTAATACACTCTTCAACCTGCGAGATTAGATAAAGTAGGCAAAGGGAAATAACAACATGTCTACTTCACAATTAATATTAATTATAGCACATAACAAGGCAAGCCCTAACCTGGAACCCCCATGGAAAGAGGAAGAAGGCCCAGGAATACATGGTGCAGCAATTAGGAAGCAAGGATTAGGATGTCAAGCAGATGGGCAAGACATGGAGACAGTTGGAGAGACTCGCCCAGAACTGAGATGCCTGGAGGAAGCTGGTTGGTGGCCTATGCCCCTGAGGAGACCACAGGCAGAGATGAGATGAGATAGCACATAAAAAATGCTGAGAAAAACAAAATGGGAAGAGCAATTAAAAGAAAAAGAGAAATGCAGACCTCACTCTGGAATGTCAGAACTCTGATTACAACTGAAAATGCATTATTTTAATATTGTTTCATTTAAAGCAATAATCATTAGTAAAACTGATGCCTTTCAAAATAATTTATACTATTTTTAACATTAAGAAGTCTCATTACAAATACATGCAGACTTGTTTTAATTTTTTTTGCATCAGTTCATGCCAACTTGACCAAAAAAGTATGACTATTTCACAAACTAGAAAGATCTAGAAGTAAAAGTTTTTATTTATATTTTTAGTTGCAATAGTTGAAACATTTGTTTGTTTGTTTTTTACACTTCAGAGGTTCCATCAGAGTCAAAGAATATTACATACTAGCCCAAACCTCCTCATGACTGGAAAATGATGGACTGGATTTGTTCCAGGAAAAAAAATTGAGACAACAGTCCAGAGCAGCCATCCTTTTAAAAGATTATAAATCATGGAACTGATATACATCAAGAACCTCTGTCTTGCAATTATAGACTTTCTATAAGCTCACCAAATTAAAAAATTGCAGTCATCTATATAAGTCCAGCTAAGAATACAGCCAGGCATAGAGAAGTTCTATTGGAGACAAATAGCTTCCTAATGTAACAGGCCTTGTGCATCTATTCTCGAGAACAGATTTTTTAAAAAAGCAGGTGCACACAAAGAAAAAGACCACCCAACATACAGAAGCACCTTAAAGGAGTAAAATGCAGAAGGCTCAGCTGAATCTTCATAGCTGTATAAAATATTGCATTCTTCCTTTATCTTAGACTCCCAAATATTTTAGTTCTAGTAACATTGTGAAGTACCCCTTTCAGAACTTTAAAATAAAATAAGTAAAAATGTAAAAATCATCTGTTTATGTGGCTCACTATTAATGAGGGTCTCATGTGACCAGCACAATGACCAACTGCTTTTACTTATCCCCAAATAATATTGAGTTGTCTGGACTCGGAAGCGCACCTAAAATCTCGAAATTAAAATTCCCAGTCTTCACCTAGATTCAAACCAGGGACCTCTTTGTTCTGAAGCCAAGCACTTTACCACTCAGCCACTGTGCCACTCCAAAACAAATCTCCATTATATTTTTTTTATTCTATAATGATGAAGTGCATCCAAGAAAACAAACTCACCAATGTGTCCATTTTCAGAAATTCTGATGAGATCAAAATTGACACAACATTGTTAGGCTCTGAAAATAAAAGTGGAAAAAAATGAAAAATTAATTTAAATTTTACATCATTGTTGTTTATGTTTCAGATTAAATAAGAAACATATGCATTAAGTGCATAACTGTAAATATAAGGCTGTGTTTTTTATACATAAGCAGACTATCAACATATTTTTAAAATTAATAACTTAAGATTTGTTATGTGATTTCATTACTAAGTCAATTAAGCTAAATTTTAATTAAATTTTAAAAAAATTTTAATAAAAAAAATATTGTCAATACTGCAGTAGTGATTACAACAATAGCAAAAATCTGTCTGTAACCCTAACCATACCAATTACATTATTCTACAACACACACAAATTATTGACAATTAACATACTTACAGCAAACAAGAACGAATTAACAATAATTATCTAATAAATTTACCCTTAATGCTAGTAATAACATTATTCTAAAGCATAAAAAAAAAGTTTACAGTAAAGTTCCTGAAAGAAAATATCATTGAATTAAAAATAATTAATCTACAGCAAACATAATTAATAATTAATTACCAATAATTAGCTTATTTACAGTAAACAAGAATGGGTTACCAAGCTTTGGTTCCTGTGGAGCTTCTTTGGTTCCTCGTTTGACATAGTGCATTAGCCAATCAAATATCTGAACATCGCAATGAACAGATATATCTACGTCCTCCCAGCGCTGGGCATCGGTGGAAAGATACTCTGAAAAATATCTCATCTCTTGAACTAGTAGGTCTCGAGGGCATTGGAAATCTTTTTTCACTAAAAATTAAATAAAAAAACAAAAACAATAAATAATAGTTAAAATTTCCCCAATACCAACTGTGCTTCATAATGGGAGTTAAAGTTTAATAATAATGATAATCTTTGAGATTTTCCTTTAAAAAATAAATGTTTAGACTAATGTCAGTGACCGCCAATGATGGAGTGTGGTTAGTCATAGCTTTCCCCTGCTGATAACAGAAGTGACCTTGAGGAGCTCCAGAACTCCAGTTTAAAGTTTCCAAATTAAGATTTAAAATTTTCAAATGGATATGAAAGCTCTATCTCTACATCTAGACCAGCATTGTCTCAATTTGGATAATTTTCATCTGGATTCTTGTTTCATTTTTCCAAAGCTGATATAAACTCACTCTGTCCTACATCTGATCCGCATTGCCCTCTGACCAGTTTTTGTTTAACACGAACTTAATTTACTACTGTATTTAATTTAAGTGCTTAGAATCTTTGCACAATTATATTATGTTTATCTGACAACACAAGAATCAATACAAAATTAACTAATTAGTTAAGTAATTAATTATTTTGTTTGGTATCTCAAACAAGGGAAAAGAAATTGACTTATGTGGTGGTATAAGCTGAATTGTTCCCCATTATAGGGAGCCACTTTAAAGTAAATTTGAAACAAACAATACATAACTATACAATCTTCTATAGTCATAAGCACCTCAATAGCAAAGTGGTTATCATGTTGGCTTGAGGTGTGAGCCATGAGTTTGGAATCAGGTCAATTCCCCCCCCCTTTTTTTTTTATATTTTTGGGATTTTTTTTAAATATTGTTTTAAGTACCCTCCCTAACTATCTACTGCTTCCAGAGGTAAACATACACAGTGTTACAAAAAATATATTTGCTATACATAAAAATGAAAGGAATTTTTAAAAAAATCAACTTACAATTTTTGCCTTCATCACAAACATGGATGACCATAACAGGACTGAAAGAAAAACATACAATTTAATTGCCAAAAAAACAAAAACATCACATAAATGTAACAAAACAAAATCATTTAAACCTATCAAAATAAAAGATTGTAAACCTATCAAAATAAGTTTATAAACCTATTAAAAAACAAAGTTTGTAAACCAAGTTTGTAAGCCTATCAAAACAAAAGATTGTAAACCTACCAAAACAATTATTTTTTTTAAACTAAAAAAAAATATTTTATTAAAATAAGAAAAAAAAATTTGTAAACCTCAAGATTGATGATAAAAATTCAAAATGTGAACTTACCCCTTTAACCCTAAATCTCTACGCTGGATGTTTTCTTTGCTACTACTTTGTTTCTCTTTATCTTCTTTAACACCTAAGTAATGTTTTGAAATAAACATGTGAAATTGTTTTTTTTAGAGATGCTAAGCTTCACAATAATATTTTTACTCCACTGAAATAATTTCCTATTGTAAATTATTAATAATGTGTATTGCACTTAAGACTGTGTATTACAAAGGATGAGAGTTATTACCCTTTGTTTTGCTGGAACTGGGTCTGCTGCTACTAGCAGATCTGACGCTACTTTCCGATTCTGCTAAGCTGGTACCGCTCACGCTCCCAGCGAGAGTAAGATTATCCAATGCCTGTGTCACATGTTGTAGCATTGAATTTCCCCCGTTCGTCAACAGCTCTTCATATCTCCTGGCACACTTAAAAAAGGAAAAAACAAAACAATTGAATCTCCTTTTATGAAGAAACACTGTGAGGTATGCAAATCCTGAAAAAACTTTAGGCATAAAATTTATGCAAATCTAGAAAGACTTTATGTTTAACTTGAAAGTAGGTCTACAAAAGCAACAAAAACATATACCATGTTGACAAATACAGACAACCTTTACTCATGACAAGCAAGCTAGTTTCGTTGGCCTACTGATTTTTCATAATTTTACTACATTATATAGTTACTGAAAAAATTTTTTACATAGAAATGGTGTTCAACCATTGTCAACGAAAGAGATAAAATTTTCTGACATGCATACAGACTATATTACCTCAAAAAATTGTCAGGCTAGATGAAAAACTTTGTGGCTTCATTAAGCATAGTGGGGGGGGGGGGGGGTTGCTATGGCTTCTGAACTGGGGATTCCAGGTTCAAATCCTGGTGAAAACTGGAATTTTTTTATTATGGGATCTTTGGGCGCTTCTGACTTCACCCAGCTCTAATAGGTACCTGACATTAGTTTGGGAAAAGTAAAAGTGGTTGGTTATGTGCTAGCCATATGAGACCTTCATTAATTGTGGGCCACAGAAACAGATTACTTTAACATCATCTGCCCTATAGATTGCAAGGTCTGAAAGGGGAACTTTACTTACTTTACTTACTAAGATCTGTGGCCAAAATTTTGAGAGGCCAAGGGGTTGGTTGGGCATATACTATAAAAGTTTTATTGATGAATATCATCAAATTGCAAATTTTCTAGAAACAGAGTTCTAAATAAGTGTTTAAGTCCTATGCTATTAGCAATAGATTCAGCTACATGGACGTCAAAACAGAATGGTTGGTTAGGCAACAAACAATCCTCCATTGTCTTCTAGCTATAGTATTCACATTTGACTAGAGTAACACCTTTTGTAAAATCACTTAATTTAGAAAGCCTTCAGGACAGAAGACTCAAAAGTAAAGTAGCAATTATACATAAAACACTGAACCATAATCTTCAAATTCTAAAACAAAATTTAATAAAATACTCAGAAAGACACAAAGAAAAAGGCACAATTCTCATCCCATATGCTAGGACAAATTTGTACAAAAGCTCCTTCTACCCTAGCGCTTTTAGAGCGTGGAATGGATTGCCTGAGCTAGCCAGGAAAACCAGTGACTTGGCACAATTTAAGTCATTGGTTAATATGCATGCCTAAATGCATGACGCGTAGGACGTAATTATCTTCTTTTTTGAAGTAACGTCTGTATTGTATAAGATAAGATAGTATTTATAAACTTTGTCAAGAAGCTACTAGAAGAAGAAAGACTGGAAAAGAGGCAACCATGGGTCTATTTGTGAACCAGGTGCAACACAGATGTTCACTCTGGACTGTTCAGGCACAAGACTAACAAAACAGTCTTGTAAAAGTAGATGGCTGACAACATGTGACAATACACTGTACTGTAAATGCCAGACAAGATGTGATCCAGGAAAGTGAGCTCAATCAAATGAACAGACTGTGATAGATCTTTCACTATCTCCAGTGTGTAGAAAATATTTTCATAAGAGAAAATATTCAATTCAAAAACTAAAAATTTTTTAAAAAGGGCTAGTGATAGACAACCCTTGAAAGCAATGATCAGCAAAAAAATATTAACAATTACTTTTGTTTTTTCACTAAAAAGAAAAAATTTTTTAATAAATCATAAAAAAAATTGTCTTATGTTCTAATAATTATGCCATATTTTTTAGAGTAAAAAATAACAAAGAACAGTTTAGTATTATGCTTAGGTTGAAGTAAAAAAGAAAGCGCTTTAAAAAATATGAAAAGTTTTACACGACTGATAAAACCAAAGGGCACATGTTCACTTATTTATAGTTATTGTTGTGTTTTTTTTTCTGCAGCTTAACAAATTTTATCATAAACCCACAAAATTAGTACTAACAAGACAAACCTGCATTGGCGTTGTGCCTGGAATAAGATACGATATGGCCTCCCAGTTTTTTGTCTCTAAACTTGTGAAGTCTGGAGATTCTATCAATGTTTTCAAAATCAGATCCAAAGTCACCCCAATTCTGGATGAAGGCTCTACAGAAGGTGCTGTAAACATTTCCATCAATCAACAATTGCATCACCAAAATAGATGAAGCTGGATACAATGCTAGAGCAATGACCAAAAAAAAATTGGGAAAATTTGTCAATAATTAGTGTAAATAGAAAGGTAAGATGGCTGCCAGTCTTATGGTGCCCACTTCAGAATGTCATCATGATGGTTTTGAGATTAAACCCTGCCTACTTCCACCAAAGGCTTCATAGTGACAAGTCTGAAGGTGAGAAATTCTGAACTTTCAGCCTATCATGACCTCTGACCTCTGCATTTAATTTGCCCTTCACCTCAACCCCTTTTACCAACAGGGGTGAACATATTTTTAGCAACTTGATGCTGTTGCTTGTCACAAACTTCACAAAACTGTTGAGGTTGTGAAAGATTTTAGCTCAAGATCCCGTAACAAATCTTTAAAAAGAAATTTTACTGTCATTCCTGTAAAATTAGTTTCAAATAGTCAAAAACAAAATAATGAAAATATATGCTATAGGGACTAGAGCTATATTCTAAGAACAAAGTATATTTGTCCATTATGATGTAACAGTTTTGATTTTATATCTTTTCAACCAAAAAAATTTTTTTCACATTTTGGGAAAATAACAACTTAAATGGTGACCGGTCACTTCATCCCCAGTCACTTCATCCCCGGTCACTTCATCCCCGGTCACTTCATCCCCTGGTCACTTCATCCCCCGGTCACTTCATCCCCCGGTCATTTCATCCCCTGGTCACTTCATCCCCCGGTCATTTCATCCCCAATTTATTTATTTTTTTTTTTTAGTTATTTTCCAAAAAAAAAAAA
>JADKLZ010053788.1:0-26420 GCA_021533235.1 Biomphalaria straminea | reverse complement strand
CATTTAGTAATTGATTAACTAATGACTCCCACGAAAAAAAGTTTTAATAACTTAATAATTTTGACTATAAATTATGTCTTAACACAAACACTCATGCAAAACATAGATATGAATAATTCTTTTTTAAGAAATAATGCAATAAACGTGTGTTGATCTATCTCGCGCCAAAACGTCCCTGTCGCCAAAACGGCGGCGCCAAAACGGCGGCGCCAAAACGGCGTCGCCAAAACGGCGGCGCCAAAACGGCGGCACCAAAACGTCCTGCTTCGCCCGCCGAGGGCTACCACTCTTCGCCTATCCATTTCCCTGTATGGACGTTTCCACCGAGCGCCACACTGAGGCGGTAGTAGCTAGAATTACTCCGATGCCATTGAACCAGCTGTCCGTGCACCATTTGTCGGGGCGCTTTTATTGACCTCCACCCATCCCTTGGTCTGTTAGGTCGTTGGGGCACCACTCATGATCGGCCAACCGTCCTCCTCCATCCCTCTCTAACTTTTGCTTTGAACAGAATCGCTTTCGAAGACAGGCACTTCCATTTTTTTTTTTAAATGTTGTTTTCTAATTGCTTTCTCTGTCTGCATCTTCTCTTTTTCCTGGTACCTTTCTCTGAAGGAAGGACTTTGAGGACTTATAGTGGCATTGTTCTAATAATTATTTTTTACCATGGTCAGCAGGCTTTGAATTACTTCCCTTATTTCCGACCCAGTGCAGTCTTGTCAATGTTGACATTAGTTTGACGAGAAACTCGTGCGCTA
This sequence comes from Biomphalaria straminea, assembly GCA_021533235.1. Lineage (NCBI taxonomy): Eukaryota > Metazoa > Mollusca > Gastropoda > Planorbidae > Biomphalaria > Biomphalaria straminea. Next base: position 25,662 of record JADKLZ010053788.1, on the reverse strand, counting down.
TGGGACACACGCGATGGCTGTGTAGAAGTACGGAGATACTTTTGGCCTGTATGACACGTTGCGGTGTTGACTGCAGACGCTTGCTAGCCTACTTGATTGACACGCGATATGACGCAATTATCTTCCTTTTTGAAGTAACGCTTGTAATACATAAGATAAGAAGATAAGGTTTCGCAACAAGATCCACTTCATTTATTATTTACAAGATTCCCTTTTATTTTAGAATCTTATAATGGCAAGCGAGGAAGATGTTTTATGTGTTAAGTTATAAACCTAGATTTAGTTTATTATCCAGACTGAGGGGGGGGGGGGATGAGGCTATTGATCTAATTGTCATGGCAATAGGCACAAATCGTAAGACAAATTTCCTCACGGACAATAAAGATTATTATTATTATTATTATTATTATTAGAAATTTCGTTTTCGGTTTCTCATCACTGGGAAATATATATCTAAATAAAATAAGTTTTTTTTTTGTTTTTTTCAATTTTTTGTAGTAGCGGTATCGTAATATTATTTATTGGGTTGGAGGAAAGATTCCATGTCTCTTGCAAAGCAACATCAAGTGAGCAACGAGATCTCCAACCTTCAATAACCTTGACCTTGTGCTAGAACAAGTAGGGAATATAATAAGGTCATCAGACGTCTGCCCATCCACGCAGACAACTCTTGTTACCTGTCAAGTCTGGGTGTCACGTTTTAGTGTCGTCGCCGGGGGTGGGGGGGGGAGTTAGAATATCCAATCAGGGGCAAGATAACAAGTTTATAATAATAAATGTCTTAAAAACCTAGATTTAAAAAAAAATAATCGCCACATTATTAAGAGCCGTGTACCAATAAATTGTTGTAGGTAAGAGTCTATTAGGTAATGTACCAATCAATTAAAAGTAAAAAAAGTAAAGTTCCCCTTTCAGACCTTGTGGTCTATAGGGCAGATGATGTAAAGGTCATCTGATTCTGTGGCCCACGGTTAGCGAGGGTGTCATGTGGCCAGCACAACGACCAACCGCCTTTACTTTTCCCCAACTAATGTCAGGTACCCATTATAGCTGGGTGGACTCAAGGGCGCCCGAAAATCCCGAAATAAAAATCCCAGTCTTCACCGGGATTCGAACCCGGGACCTCCAGTACGGAAGCCAAGCGCTTTACCGCTCAGCCACCGCGCCCTCTGCCAATCAATTATTGGAGGTAATTAGTAGTGTATCAATCAATCAGTGTAAGTCAGTGATGCCCAAAATACGGCCCGCGGGCCAGATCCGGCCCGCGACGTGGTTCCATCCGGCCCGCCGAAATTGCACAAAGTGTAGAGAAAATCCGCACCCCACCCCTAAAGAAAAGGCGGGAAAATGTTTCTTTACCTACAATAGGATCTTCAATTTTTTCCCGTTTGATTGGTATCACCAGGGGCGGCCTTAGCCGTGCGCGGGGCCCTGGGCGAGCGTCATGTGAGGGGCCCTTGGCAGTAATGGTAGACTATATATGTACTGTAACCTCATCCCGCTAACAGGCTCACCCATCTCTGACGCTGTAGCAATACTGCATGTCCGATTTGTTAAGCGACGATTGCCTCTAAGTGAACGGTATTTCGAAATCAGAAATGTATGCTAAGAGTTTAAATGGCATTTGGTATCATAATGACACTTGGAAAATATTGAGTAAAAAGTCCTAGTTTGTTACAACTGATTTGGTTTTCAAAATTGTTGACAATAAAATCTCGATCGCGGGGCCCTCTAAAGGAGCGGGGGCCTGGGGCAGGTTCCCCAGTTGCCACCCCCTAAGACCGCTACTGGGTACAATGGCTAACATTGGTGTATTTTCGCTTTTACTTTTAATGTAGTATTTTATCCAGACATGCATATAAAAAGAATTACTTTTTAGCAGAACATGATAATAAGTCAATGTATTTTGAGTTGTAAATAAAGTGTGGCTGTTTAAAAAGAAACAGTGTTACGAGGTCAGCTGTCATCGAGAAGTACATAGAAGTCTATTTCATAAAGCGCTGGTTGTGAATGTGTATGTGTGTTCGTATGTGAAGTTGTTCGAATTTGTCATCAACATTGTTTTTGTACAGTAGTTACGCTGAGATTTGCCAATTGTAATCAACAAAATTATCTTATCTTAATTATAAAACAAATTTGGCGTCATGTGAATAAAATGATTGTTAAACTACTCTGTAGATTGAAAGATTAATGTTAATATTTACTTTAAACAAAAAAAGACAAAAATATGAGTCGTTGGTAAAGCTAGCTACACTATTGCTCATATTTTAGTAGAGAAATGAATCCGTTTTCTAACGCATGGAAACAAAAGAGAATAATTTCCTCTTTGATGAGTGTAAATACTAGAGCCACGGGTTTCTAATCAAATAAAGTAAAGTGTCCCTTTTAGACCTTGCGATCTATGGGGCAGATGATGTTAAGGTCATCTGTTTCTTTGGCCAACGGGCAGAGTGTCATGTGGCCAGCACAACGACCAACCGCCTTTACTTTCCCCAACTAAAGTTAGGTACCGATTAGAGTTGGGTGGACTCAGGGGCGCCCTAAAAATCCCGAAATTCAAATCCCCAGTCTTCCCCGGGATTCGAACCCTGGATCTCAGGTTCGGAAGTCGAGCGCTTAACCGTTCGACCACCGCGCCCCCTTGTAATCAAATTGTTTCAAATCAATTTCATTTCGTTTTTGTATCCTTGCTTTAAGTGGCCCGCGACACCAGTGCCGGAAATTAAAATGGCCCGCAGGTCGATTGTGGACATCTCTGGTGTAAGTAATTAACAATATAGCTATATACCAGTCAGTGATTATAGGTAGTCAGCTAGATTTATTTGTTTTATGTTTGATAACAAAAAAAAAAGACGAGATTTGATTTGGAAAAGTTTATTTTAGGAAAGAAGTGATATGGTATGACCATTGCTTTTTTTTTATTTATTTTGTTCACTGTGGGCAAAAAAATTATTGCATTTCTTCTATTTTCACGTTTATTATTAATTTATTAGTAGTTAAAAGTTAGGCAATCCATCACTGAGTACCGGCACCTTTTTTATATATATAAAAATAAAAAGCACTGGGTAAGAACATTAACTTATTTGACACGAGTCGCAGTTGTCTACATTAAATCACGATGAAGTTTTGCACTGAGCCGACTTCTGCACTGATCGCGAAGGACCGTGACCTCACGGAAGGACCGGCTCGGGAAAGACAGCCTTATGAACTCTCCATGACTTCCTCTTCCTCGATGTTAGAGCTACTAGAAAAAAAAATCTCAAGCAAAGGAGATTACGTCATAGACAGTATGTTTGTAAAATGTTTTGTAAAATGTTTTACATGTTTCGGATGTTCCTTCAGAGTTGAAGATAGTTACTTCCTAGTCCAAACCTCCCGCTGGACGACGGGGGATGGGAACGGGCAGGGTTTGAACCCGGGACCATCGATAAATCGAAGCGACAGTCCAGCGTGCAAACCGCTCGACCAGGCAGCCATCACAGTAGTGATGGTAGACTGGCAGACGTCTGTGGCGCGGGAAGACTTGTAAGACTAAGACGAAACTGTTCGATGGGTCAACCGGACTGGACACTCTTCGTAACAGTACAAATGTCAGTTGGTCGACACGAGGGGAACTTGGGTGGGTGTACTATGAGCTACCACCCCCAGCTCCATTTTGTTTTATCCGCTTTAAAAAACTGCCAAGGGAGATTAGTACGTGTGTGGTTCTCTAGCAAGAATTTCTGAAGACTGGTATTTTTAATTTCGTGATCATTACGACGCCTGTGTCTACACAACTCTAATGCGTACCTGGCATTAATGGGGCGGGTTAACGACGGTTGGTCGTTGTGTTGGTCACATTGCACTATCGTTAAGCGTCGGCTATTGAAACAGACAGGGTCGGATTAAAATAGGAAGAGGCCCCCGGGGCAGGATTTTGTTAAGGCCCTTACACTTTTTTGAAAAGCTTTAAAAAGATCCACTTATGATTAATATGAATAACAATACCGTTACTTTTATATCCAAAGAGGATATCATATTTTAGAAGAAAGAAATAGGGGGGGGGGGCTAGCTACTTTTACATTTCATCTCCTTTTAAAAACAATATTTAAAAGGTATATTTCAGTTTTAAAAAGTGTAGGCCCATAGTCTAAATACAACTTAAAATAATATTGAAAGACAAAGGCTTAGCCCTCGATCGGCACCAAAATCAGACTGATGCGCTCCCTGGTCATGGCCACATTTTTATATGCTTGCGAGTCTTGGACCCTGACTGCAGAGCTAGAGAGGAGGATCCTAGCAATGGAATAGAGATGTTACAGAAGGATCCTATACATCACATTTAAAGACCGCATCACAAACCAAGAGATTAGGGACAGGGTTATCGCAGCGATCGGACCCCATGATGACCTGCTAACTACTGTGGGAAAAAAAAACGCAAGCTAATTATCTATGGCCGTATAACAAGATCTTTGGGACTCGCAAAGACCTTCCTCCACGGTACAGTACCAGGAAAAAGAAGAAGAGGCAGACAGAGAAAGCGGTGGGAAGGCAACATAAAAGAATGGACGGGCCTACTATTGAACACCAAGACCAGCAAAAGCGAACAAAAGCTCCCTTTCACCAGCCTTTTACCCCCGAGTCTCACCCGCTGTCCTGTTCGACCGGGGGGGGGGGGGGGGTTTAACGCCAATGGACACGGACCCTCCGGACTCGCGGGCTAGACGCGGGCCGAAACACTGGCTTCCCCCGTCGTTTTCCTTTACAACGGTCCATATAGTGTTTGTGGATGGTAAGGCTTTTGGTAGTCTCACTGCCATCGGAGCTACTTGTTCATATTATTATTATTAATGGCTCATGAGCATACAACAAGGGGGTACTACTTAATCACGACAACGTTGCCAGCCGACGTAAGACGTAAGATTAAAGTGTAGGTGGTCAAAATGCGAATAAAATGTTTGACAAAAAATAAAAACAACTTCATGACCCCAGTGGCGTAGCAAGATAGGCCTACTCGTGGGCCAGGTTCTAGAACATGTTGGTGTATCATTCCCCCCCCCTCTATAAGACAACTTTAAAAGTGCGTAGCGAATAAATACAGCATTGACTAAAAAAAGACATTCAAATGCAGGTAGTTTTGATCGGCTCATGTGGGGCCCGATTGGTTATGAGCCCATACGCAATGGAACCCACATTTGCCATGGTTGATACGTCACAGGCTTGGGCCCCTAATACCATAATAGTCATAAGCCCAGGTTCATTGAACCCCTTTGCACCATGGATGATACGCCACTGACTGGCCAGTCGTAATTTGGTTTTCTTTTTTTTTTTTTTTATGGAGGCTGTAGCCCGACCTGATCTCCCTTATATCCGGCCTTGAAAACAGTTATGGCCTTTATATCATCTGACCTATAAATGGTGAGGTTTAAATAGATATATTTTCTTATACTAAAAAATAAGCGAGAGAACGCATGTTGGCTACCACAAAATCAGTTTTAAAAAGGTCTAACAGACTCCGTTCTTTTGTTGTCCCCCCCCCCCCTTAATTTTCTCCAATATTAATCAAGTTGAGACCTGACCTTGAACACTGTGACATTTAGCTAGGCGCCAACAATCTCCGGGACCTTACACCAGTCGTGCAGACGGACCCCCGTCTCTATTGCGTAGGTGTTGACCCGCGCCCTCTTCTTTTCACTACACACAAATGAAGAGATGGGGCGAGTATGGATACGTATGCCTATTGTAGCAGTTGGCTTCGTTTTAGGAACAGCACATCAATCTCAGTCAGATGTGTTTGGAGCAGCGAGCAGTGAGAAAAGGTTACATCATACGAGATCACGAGCTGCTTGCTTCGTAGTTGTAACGTCATACTCCCACAAAGATAAAGGCTCATTCCTCGTCCCATATGCTAGGACAAATTTGTACAAATGCTCCTTCTTCCCTAGCGCTATTAGAGTATGGTTTGCCTGTCGAGCTAGCCAGGAAAAAACACTGACTTGGCAGAATTGAAGTATTTTAAGTCATTGGTTAATATGCATGACTGAATGCATAACGCGTAGGACGTAATCATTTTCTTTTTTGAAGTTACGTCTGAACTATATAAGATACTCATCTCTTTGCCTTAAATTCCGAAGATTTTATGACTAAGGATGAATGCCGCATTTAAAGTGGCCAAGAAGACCTGGTTGCGACTTGCATATTTTGCCACATCTTATGCATAAAAAGCAGGTTCATTGGGGTCTAAGTTCTTTTTTATTTCGTCTACTGCGCCTGTCCTATCTGATAAATTACAGACATATAATTACGGCCTGTGAGAATCCATTTATGCTAGTTTATTAGTGATTTAGTATTTTCCAAGTCATTGCTTTTCCTGGCTGTATACGACAACCCTCGAGGGATTTGAAGGTACTGTAAGCATTGGAGGGAGAAAAATTACAAACTTATCTTCGCAGATGACATCGATGGCCTAGCAGGGACAGAAGACGAACTAGCCGACCAAATGACGCGCATTGACAAGACTTACGCAGCATATGGCATGAAAATAAATGCAGGAAAAAAATTATGACCAATAGTCAACAAGGCTTTACAAGGACCATCAGTATCGGAGATGAAAAGATAACTAGCGTTAGCAGCTTCAAATACCTCGGAGCTATTGTCTCGGATGAGGGAACAAAACCCGAACTATTGGTCCGAATAGCACAGTCCGCAGCAGCCCTTTCTAAACTTAAATAATATGGAAAGACAAAGGCTTAGCCCTCGGCACCAAAATCAGACTGATGCGCTCCCTGGTCATGGCCACATTTCTATATGCTTGAGAGTCTTGGCCCCTGACTGCAAAGATAGAGAGGAGGATCCTAGCAATGGAAATGAGATGCTACAGAAGGATCCTAGGCATCACATTTAAAGACCGCATCACAAACAAGGAGATTTGAGACAGGGTTACTGCAGCGATCGGACCCCATGATGACCTGCTAACTGTGAAAAAACGCAAGCTCAAAATGTATGGCCATATAACAAGATCTTCGGGGCTCGCAAAGACCTTCCTCCAGGGAACAGTACCATGAAAAAGTAGAAGAGGCAGACAGCGAAAGCGATGGGAAGACAACATTAAAGAATGGACGGGCCTACCACTGAAAGAAGTTCTAATCAGGGCAAAGGATATAGAGGAATGGAGAAGGACGGTCTTCAGGTCTTGCTTGGTGCCACAACGGTCCACCAGACTAACGGATAGATAACAGGTAATTAGACAACACATTTTATGCTCTAATAGCACTATTGAAGAAGGAGCACTAGTACACATTTTCCCAGCATATGGAACAAGTAATGTGCTTTATCCGTCTTTCAGAGTATATTATTATGTTTTGTTTTCAGAAAACTTTCAGACACGATCATTTTTTTTTTATTAATCCAATCAAATGGAAATTGTCTAGAACTGACCACCTGTGCTAATATAAAATATATTACGTCATTGTTTATTGTTTATGTTTTGAGTGAACGTAAAAGATAGAGCGGAAATAAAAGAGTTCTCTATATGTCTACCTTCATAATAATAATAATAATAATAATAATAATAATCTTTATTGTCCATAAGGAAATTTGTCTTACAATTTGTGCATTATACCAAACAAAACATTATAACTATAAAGAGAAACAGAATGTTCATTCACACCAGACTCACACACAATTTACATGTCAAAAGTTTACATCAGATTGTTACTGTTTAGTGATTTGATTGCCAGAGGAACAAAAGAGTTTTTGTGTCTGTTTGTCTTTGCTATCGGTGTCTTATATCTCTTTTGTGATGGTAAAATCACAAAATCCTGTCCCAAAGGGTGATTTTTTATTTCTAGAATCTTTTTAGATTTTGTAAGGATATTTGTATCATGAAGACAAGCCTAGTCTCGTTATATTATTTATTGTTAAATTGTAAAGTCTACAATAGTTTATTAATCTGTGACAACAGAACATGGTATCAGAAGGGTCACATCTTGTGATCTGGTGTCAGAAGGGTCAGATCTTGTGATCTGGTGTCAGAAGAGTCAGATCTTGTGATCTTGTGTCAGATCTTGTGACAGATCTGGAAGGTAGTGGTTTCTAAAGTGCTTTTAAGTACATTGTATTTGTATCAATTTAAGTGGTATATCACTAGTTCATTTGAATTGTTTTAGATCTAGACATCTAGACGTAGAATCTAGAATCTATATGCTCTACGAATAATGGAATTATTCGATCTCCTAAACCGTTGTCACTCGACGGCAATCTATCTGAAAGATGGAAAAAATGGAGACAAAGTTTTGAACTATTTATGGTCGCCACTGAAAAGGATACGAAGCCCGAACCAGTGAAGAAAGCTTTACTGCTTCACCTGATCGGTGAACCCGCTCGAGACATCTACAATACTTTTGAAGTAATTGAAGATGAGACTGTGGACAAACTCATTGAAAGGTTTCAGAATCATTTTATGCCTAAGTCTAACACTGTTTATGACAGATTTAAATTCTTCACAAGAAGTCAGAAGGACGGTGAAACGTTTGAACAGTACTATACAGATTTAAAGATTTTTGTCCAAAGAATGTAAGTTTGACAACCTTCGTGAGGAACTCATAAGAGATCGATTGGTATGTGGCATACAGTCGGATCGAGTGAGAGAGAGACTTCTGAGAGACGTAGACTTAACTTTAGAAAAAGCAGCAAGCATCATTCGTGCTGACGAGCATACACAGAACCAAATGATGGATATGAAAGTGGATATGAAAGGACTACAAATAGATGCTGCTAGTAAAGGAAAGAGGACAGAAGGCAGAATGCCAGTTAAAAACTCACACGAGAGTATGGCAAGGAACCATGTTACAAGTACCATTAAAGATTGCAGATCTTGTGGTAGATCGCATGGAAAACACAATTGCCCAGCATTCGGACAGACATGCCGAAAATGTAAAAAGAGAAATCATTTCGCTGCAAAATGTCGGTCGAAATATTCCAAGGCTGTTGATTTACTGGAAGATGAAAGTCAAGCAAGCCTAGTTAATGAGTTATGGTTTGAGGCAATTGGAACTGACAACAATGTCAGAGTTTGGATGGTTGATGTCAATATTATGGGAAAGATAATCAAAATAAAGATTGACACAGGAGCACAAGCCAATGTGATATCAGAGTCAACGTGGAACACTTTAGAAACTGAAAGTCAGTTAAAACATTCAAATACTACCCTACGAGCATTAGGGGATGAAGCATTAGAACTGAAGGGAGTTGCATCGGTCACATTTAAAGTCGGCGATGTAGAAGTTAAAGATGATCTGTATGTGATCAAGAAAGAAATAAACCCAGTTTTAGGTATGAAGACATCTATTGCTTTGAAACTAATTGAAGCAAAAGAAAACGTCGAAGTACATATTGTCAAGCGACAAAATGAAGTTCCACGAGAGTTGATGCCGAGAAATCATCTAACAACAACTAGTAGACCAAAGTCAGGTTCTAAATTGCATGAAGATGATAAACTATTACGTGCTCAAGAGAAATCGAGATCAGATGAGGACATGATTAAGAAAAATTATGGCGCAACAGGAAAGTTTCCCGGAAGTAATCAGAAGATAAAAGAAATTCGTCGCAAAACTGAAGCTGATGTTAAACTGTTCAAAAGAAACAATGTAAAGGAAAAATTGTTACCTCATGCTGTACCAGACAGACCATGGAAAAAGGTTGCGACAGATTTGTTTGAATGGCGAAACAATGATTATTTGCTAGTTGTGGACTAGTTCTCAAAATACCCTGAAATAAAACGACTGGAGAACAAAACAGCAGAATGTGTTATCAGGGCAATGAAAGGTATTTTTGCTAGACATGGCATACCAGAAGAAATAGTGAGCGACAATATGCCATTCAACAGTTATCAATATAGAGAGTTTGCTTCTGAATGGAATTTCAAGATAATTACATCAAGTCCCAGGTACCCTCAATCAAATGGTCAAAGTGAGGTGTATGTTGGTATCGTAAAGCAGATATTCAACAAAGCATATAAAAGTGGGAAAGATCCATATCTCGCTATGCTCGAGTATAGAAATACTCCAATAAGTGTACTGCCGTATTCACCATCACAACTGCTGATGAGTAGAAGACTCAGGGACATAATTCCAACTGATCCCAAACTATTTGAACCATCGATAGCTGAAGATGCTGAGAAATTACTCAACGAACGACAGATGAAAAGCAAAGTAAAATATGATGCAAAAGCAAGACTACCTAAAGATTATTCTGTCGGAGAGAAGGTGAGAGTGCGTCTAGGACAAACATGGCAGAAAGCTGTCGTCATTAAGAAACATCCATCACCCAGATCTTATATCATAAAGACAAATGATGGAAAAACCTACAGAAGAAACCAACGGTTTTTAAACAAAAGTTTTGATGAAGACATCTCTGGGTACTATGATACTGACGAAGACAATGAACAACAAACAGTTAGAACAACCGAAACAGACATTTATAGACCAACGTCTAGAGAACTTGTCGTGCCAGTCAAAACAACCAGAAGTGGCCGAGTTGTTAAGATTCCTTCTAGATATCAGTAGGCCCTATTAAGAACTTTAAAAGGAAGGATGTGCTAATATAAAATATATTACGTCATTGTTTATTGTTTATGTTTTGAGTGAACGTAAAAGATAGAGCGGAAATAAAAGAGTTCTCTATATGTCTACCTTCATGAAGACAAGTCTCGTTATATTATTTATTGTGAAATTGTAAAGTCTACAGTAGTTTATTAATTTGTGACAACAGAACACCACCTCAAGTAACTACCGTAACAATAACAATATAGATGCAAACACGAACAGCATTCACACACGGAACATATGTACACTCACAACCAGCGCTTTATAAATAAGACGTGTACTTCTATGGACTTCTCGATGAAGACAGAATACATTTCGTGTTAGTAAATTATGGTGCAGCTAGTGTTATGTAGTATTGCTACTTTACTTTTTAGCCTTTTGAGTGATCATTGTGCTACTATAATCAAATGTGTAATGGCCTGGCAGTTGTTTTTCTCTGTCAGCTCAATTATAATGGCGCCTCATTTGATCTTTATAGTGCCCGGTGGGGGGGAGGGGGGAGGGTCTTTGTTAAGCCATCCTATCTTCACTAGCGGATAAAAAAAAAAGCAGCGTTTCTCAACCTTTGGCAAAAACACACATACACACAAAGAGAGAGAAGGAGACTGTGTCTGTGATGCAGATATTCTGCCCTATAACAATATGTTCGTTGGTTATAGAGAGAAACATTTTAGGCTTCAATGTTTACCGAATTAAAAACAATCTTCATTTTTCACTATTCACTATGTTGAGATAACGAACGATCTGTAGAGGACAGCTCATTTTTTTGTATTACGAACATGTAATGCTAATTTAAAAAGGTTAACAATGTCATAAACATAGTCACTATTTGATGGAATGATTATTTACGAGGATTGCTGCCTGGTCGTGCGGTATGCGCGCTGGACTGTCGTTCGCGATGGTCCTGGGTTCAATCCCTGACCGCTTCTCTCTCCCGTCGTCCTGCGGGGGTTTGGACTAGGAAGTAAATTATCTTCAACTCTGGAGGAACATCCATAACGTCAAACATTTTACAAAAAAAACATAATAATTGAGTGACATTTTATTACGCAATACTGTGCGTATGGGAGACGAACGTATGCCAAAGGCAGTCTTTTTTGTTGGTCGACGTAACAGAGGGGCCCCACGGAAAAGCTTCAAAGACCAACTTAGGCGTCAACTTTCCTTGGCTGACATAGAAGAGAGCACCTGGCTGCATGCAGCGTCGGAACGAGACAGCTGGAGGTCACTCACGAAGGCCGCGGGATACACATTTGAGACGAAAAGAAAATCTGCTGCCGAGGACAAACGCAGACGACGAAAAGAAAATTTAAATCGACCACGAACGGACAATGGTTTTACTTGACCTGGATGTGGCAAAATATGCAGGTCACGGCTGGGGAAATACTGTATTCCTCACTAATATTCGGACTGGAAGACAAGCCTTATATACTTTGCGTACGACTTGTTCATAAGTGTAATCTACCCAACGAATGTGTCGCCACATCTGGGAAGCGTGGTCTGACCTCGATCCATTTCGACTAGAACTGCCGATTCCAGGTTGAGGTGGATTATCCGAAGCTGTTTGCTACGGTCGTAACCGGGCAGGGGTGCATCACTACCCCCTATAATGCCTTGCCCCCTGGTGCGGTCACCTTGCGGGATTTATTGGGGGGGGGCACAACTTCCCCCGAATGTGCTTAAGGCCGTCGCGGCACTCAGTGCATTGGGCCCGGAAGTTGTGCCCGGGGGATAAGTGCCACCAGACTGATATCCTCCAGATGGATACGTTCCCCTTTAAAATACTGGTTTCGGTCACCAGCTTCCCCAAAGGTAGCTAACTTATCACCCGCAAGCCCTTCGTTATCGCTATGTGGGCGGAGCCTATTCCGTCGGTCCTGCTCATATCCGATTTTATCGAATTAGAACTGAACATGATAACGAGTTAAATGAGAGAGCCATTTTCACCGATTCAATCTCTGCCCTCGATGCCCTTGCAGGCGTTGGAAAGGTAGAAGCGTTCCTCGCGGTGGTGGAACGTCTTCTACAGCTCAATGTACATAGTTTTATACAGTGGGTTCCATTCCACTGTTGTCTGGTCAGTCATCAGAGGGCTGACTTTTTAGCGAAAGCCGCGGTTGCAATGTGCACCTTAATGAACCGTGCAGGCTTGCGAGTGTACGATCCTTAGCCGACAACCGACTGTTGGCACGTTGGTACGACAGTTGGGACGCTTCCGACAAGGGCCGAGAGCTACACAGGCAGATTAGTAGACCAGACCGAAAGGACGATTGGTGGAAGCTCTGCCGTGCCAGTACAGGCAGTCCTAGCCCAGTTCCGAGTCGGACACTGTCCAATAGGCGCGTACTTTGGACGGTGAAGGGAGAACTACGACACACGGTGCCGCCATTGCTTCGAGGACGATGAGACAATAGAGCTCATTCTCTACGAATGCCGAGCTCTGCAAGATGAACGATCGGGACAAGGTAATGAGAGACAGAACACTGGTTCATGTGTGACAAAGGGTATGTCCTTGTACGGGGACAATTAAGGCGACCTTACAACTCACTGCTCGCTTCCTCTTCCGTGCTCTAAGGGAGTGATCTCAGCATGTTTTTTTTTACAAATGGGGTATCTGGTTCGGGAAGCGTGGTCAAGAACGCTTGAACTTCTCTTGGCTTGGTTACCAGGGGGCTCGAGGTTCGACACCCGACTCGAGCAGTTAACAAACAAAAATGTAGGTTCAAGGCGCTAGGATAACAATACAAACATAAACAGGAGAGCTAAAATGATACAAACTAATTTAAAAAAGTTTTAAACAGATATGTATAGGCCTACATGTTCTTCTTGAATATAGTGTAGCATGTTGTCTGTCTGAGACCAATGGAGAGTGCGTTCGAATCCTTTGGTCCGTGCACATACATTGCCCGCATACCTTACTTTTAAGGAAGTTATAGGCCTAGCATGCTTTGCCTATAGGTAAATTTCTCTGTGGCATTTTACGTCTCGTGAAACGATCTTTTCCCTTTGCAACTTCTTGTGTGGCTAAAGAGGCTAATCCTTGATACACAGCTGCGGTTGCAGGTTGGGCATATAAAATCACCAGTCGGAGCTGCATTTTCAGCCTTCTTTCTGCTTCTGTTGTGTATGGCATCTGCGCATGCAATCCGAGACCCTTTTCTTATGCTCTCTTTCCATGTGGATCTATCCAGTGCTACTTTTTCCCAGCTGCTAGTGTCGATTTTAAATATCTTCATGTCGCGTTTGCACACATATGTATACCGTAATACAAAGTGTAATTTGATGTAGGAACCCAACCTAAGACAAAGGTACCGGTGGTCACGAGATTGTACTTTAAATGATATTAAATCCTAATTATTTCAAAATGAAAATGTCTCCAGGGCTACTTACTCTCATCAACCTTCAATTTTGTATTGTTTATATTTCTCTCTTTTTGATGATGAGATTGGCGACCATTGGCTAGAAGATTGTGTGTATGTGTATTTAGGGGGGGGGGTCATGGGTTAGAGTTATTTAAGCAATCTATCGTTTCATAGCAACTGAACGTCAAGGTGTGTAGTTTTTTTTTTTTTTCTTCTACAACCAGGCGTAGAATCTGGGTCTATATAGATCTAATCTAATCCTGGATGCAATTTCACGTCTCGGAGAAACTGACCAATCAGGCCGTCTTTTAGATCTAACCTAGATTAAAGGTTTGGCACAGAAGCCTACTATTGGGTCACTGGTGAACAGAGCTCAATTCAAACGGGACGATGATCTATGATAATCTATCTGTGTCATCTCGTGTTGTCTTCGGCAGTGTCTTCCAACTAGATGAAGATCTCGTGCCATCTTATTATCTTATCTAGTCAATATTTATTTGCTTTGGCAACTAACTCTTTGTGATTATGGTAACTGTCAAAGATTCAATAACTTTTATAACATGATTATTGATATATAGATCTAATGATAATCTAGAGTAGTTAGAGCCTAGTACTACTAGTAGATCTAGACTAGTAGTAGTAGAGGTCTTTTAGTTTAGTTTTTTGTTTTAGTTTTACTTAATAACAAAACATAGATCTAGTCTAGATCTATCTAATCTTAGATAATAGTAAATAGGGTAATAGTATAGATAAGCAGATACCTTTACCACCACCATGTTGTTTTTAAGCATAGTTATGTCCCTTACCTATATTACATTTTTGTTGAGCTTAGAGTTAGTTATTTTATATTTTCTATTATTTTGTTTTGTCTGTTGTTATTAATTTAACTACATGATTATAATTTAGATTTTTAGTTATTTTTCAAAGTACAAAAGCTTGTTTGCATTTTAAATGAATTTTAATATTAGATCTAGAATCTAATAGCTTCTAGAAAGAAAGACAAAACTGCAACAGAAAAAGTTGTCAAGTAATTCAAGGGAGATAATCTAGTATTAAGCCTTAAAACCAAAATGGCGTATTTCCAATGACAGTATATGGTCAAAAGAAATAAAACTTAAAAATATATATTTTAAAAACTAATTATCTCCGAGCAAAACAAATTACATATTTGTAATCTGCATTTTTTTCTGCATATTCTTAAAATATACTAGAAACCTGATTTAGCGTATCTAGTCACGTAAACTAATACCGTAAATAGATTGTAATTTGCTTGTAACGCCACTTAGCGACTTACGGTAACCAACCAGCTCATGACTCATCATGTCATCTTCTGTATATTTTTAATATACGGTACTAGATATTATATAGATAGTTAAAATATAGATCTAGTTGATCTAGTCAATCAAGGCTCTTTTTGTTCTCTATTACACTTAATGACTTATGGGTACTTCAGTGCTGATTATTAGAATATAATCTAAGTTAAACAGATCACATCACCAATGTCACCATGCTGTATGAAGTGTATGGAAAGTCTGGTGTCTTGGCACTCTTGGTAGGCATTATCGGTTGTGACACATTTTGATTCTGATGTTCAGCACACCTGCTACAATCCCTAACTGTTACTTCAATGTCTGCATTCATGCCTGGCCAAAACATGACTTCTCTGGCTAGCTGCTTACACTTCACTATTCCTAAAGGCTAAGTGAGACTTGTGTATCAGATTCAGCATGTATTTACGTAAGCTTGGAGGCATGACTATTCTCAGACCTTTGTATATAATTCCATCTCTGAAGTTGATAACTGGTCTCTGGAATCCCAATATGGCCTGACTTCAATTGGAGTCTCGCTTCTTGTGTCTGGCCAACCAGTCAATATTACTTCCCGAAGCATGCTTTGCTTGTAAAGTATTGAATTTCACTGTATTTCAAATCACTTATAGAGATCATATGCACTGAATCATCTGTAAATTTACATGTCATTGTATCAGTTAGTTGAAGTAGTCCTAAGCATTCAAGCAGTGTCACGACGCAAAATGTTCTCTTGGCAAATATCTACTACCTCAAACCTTGCTTTCACCTCTTGGGTATTATTCTTCAAAGGTAGCACCACTGCTCCTAAAGTCTTCATCATCATCATCGTTCCTTTGTGTTCCTTGTGGAACATACTGCCGTGACAAAAACATGCCACTCTCCACAGTCTCTTGCAAGTTTCTTGATGGCTTCCCAGCTCTTTCCGGTCCTCTCGGCTTCCTCCAGTCTTCATAAGTCTCCTTTGTGGAGCTCTACTTTTGCCTCTGACAATGTTTAGTGATTGTGTTTTTGCTGTGGTTTCTGTAACACATTTTTTTTCCATGGACAGGTTGTTAGCCTATCGCACAGCCCCTATGTCCTGGGGAGGGTGATGCACCTTTTGTCTGACCTCTTTCCTAACAGACCTGTCCGGCTTGGTAGTACCTGCCAGGAGCAATGAGCTCCTGCCGGTATAGCTCTGAGGGTCATTGAGGCACTCAAGCTGTCACACCACGGCAAGGTATGTGCATCAGGTGACAGTCCTAAAGTCTTAATAACATGATTAGTGTAAGACTTGAGTGATTTTGATTAGTAAGCAAGTTTTACTTTGTCTTTGAGCTTTTCAAACTCTGACTTGACAAGAATGTTACACCTTGCACCAGTGTCGATTCGGAAATTTAGTGTCTTGCCATGCACTACTAGTTTTACAGACCACTTGTCTTCAACGGCATTGTTATCTTCTACTAGATTAACATTGCGTCTTTTTCTGCACACTTGAAACTAGTGGTTCTTCTTTTTGCAGAAATTGCATGTGGTTCCTATTGCTGGACATTTTCCTTTTTCGTGGTTCTTGCCGCATTTACTACAAAACCTTTCTGAGTTGTCTTTACACTTTTGCTGGAGTACATTGTGTGACTTTCTCTTGATTGCTAGAACTTCTTGGCCCCTAAACTTTTTCACTTGCCTTTGCGACATTTCATATTGTTGCCCAATTTCTATAGCCTTGCTAAGAGTCAATTTATTTCCCTGATCAAGTAGTCTTAATTGTACCTTTTCATGTATGACTCCACTAATGATCAAATCAATAAGCATATCATCTAGATTGTCATACTATACTCTCAGTCCATAATGAGAAGCTTTAGGTCTTTAACAAAGTTATTAAAACTTTCTCCTTCTTCCTGCTTTCTCTGATGTGCTCTAAATCTAGACACTCTTTTATTTTGTCTTGGCCTTATGTAGTCTTCTATTTTCTTCAATAGCTATTGCGGATCTCCCTCTTCACTATCAGTAATATTTAGAGTTTTGTAAACTTCACGGCCTTGTTGACCTATCCACATTCCCAGCCATCCGGCTTTTTGTTTACTATCACTATCGGCACCAGCTAATGGTCCTTTGAAACAAAAGCTCACATGCTGTTGCAATCTTAAAAAAAACTCTTGATACAGATCTTTAGCATTCCAATTCAAGATTGGTAGCTCAAAATAAAAAGAAGCCATTATTAGATTACTAAAAACCTTTGTCTGGGCAGCTTTTTAAGTTCACTTTTGACACCATGTAAAATATTTGTATTACACAAATAACAAACTAGTGTTTAAGAGGGAAGACATATTAGCCTTATTAGGAACTCGTTTATTACGTAAAACACTAGCGGTGTTGCACTGACGCGCTAGTGTGCAAATGTACATATAATACCTAGGACACTAGGACGTCTCTACATTTTCATTAGAATCTATATTAGATCCAGATCTAGATCATCAAGAGTCTAGATCTAGACTAGATAAGTTAGAGAATAGACTTAATAGAGGATTAGATCTAGAAATAGCCATCGGCATCAGGTCAGCACATGAATGAACAACTTATCAGTAATGTAATCCTTTGAAGGCGTTGTTACTATTTGAATAATTTGCTCTTGGGCTTAAACCAGCTCAGCAGAAATTATGCAAAACTTGTAAATTTTTATATTATTATTTTTTTTATTTGTTATAAATGCTTGTTGACTTGTAGAATTAGATTAGATCTAGTCTAGCTAGATCTTGTAATTTCTTGTTGACAACATTCTAGATCTAGATCTTAATGATAAATGTGTAACCAAAAAGATACTGTAAAGCCTAACTGTTTGGGAAAAGAAAAATGCTGCCTTAATAACATAAGTGACATAACTAGTTACTTAGATAAGATTTTAGGTCTTAAAGTTGTTCCTATTTGTGAAAAGAAAATGCTGCCTTAATAACATTTATATAACTAGTTACTTAGTTTAGATTTTAGGTCTTAAGTTGTTCATTTGTGTCAAATTATGTATTGACAACTTGGTCTGCATAGTCATGTGAAATACTGCAGGCCTACACATCCATAACCTTTGTATTAAAGACGGTGCCTACACATCCATATCTTTTGTATTAAAGACTGTCTACTTATCCATAACCATCACAGTCCTTTGTATTAAAGATGGTGTCTTGTTATGTAAGAAATATAACTTAGGTCTAGTGTTAAAATAAATGTAACAATTATATTTTAAACAGCAGTGTTGTAATAAAGAGTTTTTAACCTTGCAGATTTTCTTTTTCAGATCAACACACAGATCTCTTCTTTGTAATATGTAAAGGGAACATCATACAGATTGCTAGAAATTATTACCTTTGAGAAACAGACAAGAAATAAAAAGGCTATAACAATTGGTGTATCAAGGATGCCAGCATTCTTTAAGGCAAGTAGTCATTCACAAAGCTAGAATTTCACTATTTTGAATTTAATGTCATTGTGTAATTTTTCCTTAACAAGCAAGGGCAAGGTATGACTCTACTGACCTAGCGAAGCAAGTATTTTATAGTTTCATTCTTTTTGTGTTTGTGTTGCTTTATCGTTTGTGTAATTGCATGCAAATTGAGCATGTTTTTAATTAAAATTATTTTAAGAATAATAGTTAGATAAATACTCATTTAGCTTCATATGGTTTTTATAGATCTAGTTAAAAAAAACTTTTTTAATAGTTATGTTAAAATTTTATCTTTAAAAAGACTTAAAACTGAACAACTCTCTGATTTTATAGACAATTTCTTTTATGTAATGTATTCATTATCATGATTAAATTTTCAGATCAAGGTGTAGTTTTTAGATGATTAGAAACATCACTTGTGAGGAGCTGGTCAGAAGTTAAAGCTATGCCACAAAGTTTTATTTAAGGCAAGTAATCTATTCAATATAATTTAGGCATTTCAATTTAATTTCATTGTTTCCTTTGGTGTATGCTAATTAAGAACAGGAAAGCTGTGGAACTACTGATCTAGCAAAGCGTGTATTTAAAAAAAATGTTGGCTTTTTTTTTTCATGCAATTTGAGAAAATAATTTTTAATGTTTATATGTTTATAATTATTTAAAGAATATTTATGATTTTATAAAACAATTTGTAATTAAAAATATATGTTATATGTAAAACAATTCTAAATTATGCTTAATGTGCTAGATAGATTAGGAGTATTATAATTTAAAGTTTAAAGAGTAGGCAGGCGATTTCTATATATAGATATTGAGCAGCATAGTAAGTAAGCTTCAATTGTATACTTTTTTTACTTTGAATTGTTACAGCATGCTAATTAAACCTGTTTTCAATATTAACGTAACACTTCATATACTTTTCTGTTAGTTTTTGGTAACTAGTTTTAGTAAAGCCTCATTATGAGTGATGTATTATAGATTGAGATGTTTAGCCTTACTAATTTGGTAATATAGTCAGTATCTTCAAAATAAACTCTTTCTCTTTGCAGCCATAGCATTCTGACCACATTCTAACCTCATCTTTTATAACATTTTCAGTTCCAAATGCAGTTTACAGCCGAGCGATCTAGAAATGATGGAGCATGAATACTGATTAAGAGAAACTATGACTAAGAGACATCTCAGAACTATAAAGAATATAATCAGAATTGTAGCAAACTTGTACCAAATTTTTTTATAAGGCAAGTTGTCCTTTCCAATGTAACATTTAACTACTTAAATTTGATTCGTTTCATTTCATGTATGTTAAATAAGAACCAGTTTCTTACTACAGATCTATTAAAGCAAGTATATTTTTCTATGTATCTATATTTTTTAATTGCACTTTTTTTGTTGCTTTTTTTTTTATTGCATGCTAGTTGAAAATTTTTAAAATATTTTCCTAACAATTTAAGAATGCATGTTTTCTGTTATCTCTTAGCCTTATGGTAATTAGTTTCAAATGTATACATAAGAATAAAACTTATTTTCTTGACTTTGACATTTAGAGATCCAATAGTGAATTATCTCATTCTGAAGTTTAGTAAAAATCCCAGAGTCATCACTCAGCCTGTACAGATTTTATTGCAACTTTCAGGTTAAGATGCTGAGTATAGCTTAGTTCTACTCAGATGTAGATAATGAAAGAACTACAAGTTAAGGAGAACAGAAAAAAGCAGCGTAGCAAGCATATCCAAAAGTTTTTTTAGTCAAGCCCATTCCATTCCATCAAGAATTCTGGACCTGTTTCAACATACTTTTCCATTCATCTGTCTATTTAGCTTATAAGGCAAGTAATTCATCTAAATGTTAAGATATACCTCTTTTTTGTTAATAAAATGTCATTGTTTTATATACATTTCTTAATGTATACTGAAGCAACAGGCAAATTATGAATATTCTAATTTTTAAATTTTTCATTTGAAGTTTATCGTTTGTGTTAGTGCTTGCATTGGTGAATATCAATGTTAACATTTTTTTTTTGTTTTAAGAAACCTAAGCATTTATGCTTTTCACTAAGCTTTTTCATTATGGGTATCCTTGGGCTCAACATTAGATAACATTTTGAATATTATTTGTCCTCATTTCCCTCATTTAGCATTTAGAGTTAGGTTCATATAGTCATGATTAGTGTAACAAGTTAAATAAATTATATTCTCACATTTTTTCAGATTTAGAGGTTGAATAGATCTTATTCAAGAAATGGAGTGCCATACTGATTATGGAAACCATCTCTAAGTAGTAAATATGAAGCGTGGAAATCGTAGACTTGAAACAAGACAACACATGTAAGTAGAATTTTGCTTTTTTTCCTGATTTTACTATCTTATATATTTTATGTAATTTTTTAAATATACCAATATATATATATATATAAATGTTTTCTCCCTTTTTTCCTAGGTCAGGGCAAAGTGTATTCTCAATAGAACATCCTACTTGAAGCTCAAATATTTCAAAACTTTGAAACATGAGATATTGCCTTACAAGTATAGTGGATACTTTTAACCATTTTTTTTTTCTAGATGCAATTTATTTTTTTAAATGCTTAGCTACTTGATATCTGGTTGAATTCAAATGGTGTGTAATTATAAAACTATTTATTTAGCTTTTAGTTTTTTTTTTTAAATCAGTTCAAGATGTTGAGTATTGATGACTAATCAACTATCAGCCTGGGAGATAGAAGCCAAACTGTAAACAGACAAGGCTAGTAAGTATGAATGAAGAAACTGAAACTAGAGGTAAACATCATCTAATTAGAGGGCAAGTATTTTTTATTTTTCCTTCCTATCTTGTTTAACATAGACAAACTATGCAATACTTAAATATTGTTTTCATAGAAACAACGTTATTTTAAATATCATGAGATAGTGTGTTTAAGAGAAAACCTAGTTCAAGTTTCCATATTTCATCAGCTTAAATAGTACACACTCTTTGCTGCCAACAGTACCAATTTGCCATCCAAGCAACAAATATTCCTTGGTAATCTGCTATCAGATGATGACAGTTTTCTCTTTGGCATTTTTATGAATTAAAGCTTTGAAGGCCAAAGTAAGATTTAATTTTTTATCTAACTGTAAATTCTAAAACAATTTATCATTGCATTTTAAAAATAACTTTTTATTAATTTTTCTCTACAATTTTTCTGTGTTTTGATCAAGCTTCAGATTTGGTTAGCATAACCCTGAACTTGCATATCAACAAATGTTTGATGGTCTGTTGGTTCATCTCTCTCACATCTGTTTGGTTCATCTCTCTCACATCTGTTTGGTTCATCTCTCTCACATCTGTTTGGTTCGTCTCTCTCACATCTGTTTGGTTCATCTCTCTGACTATGAAGATGGCTACACAGGGAATACACAAAGTTTAAAACAAAATAATAACTATAAAAGCTATAGGTATTTAGTTTGTAAACAACCTTCTTGGTATAGTGATTAAGTTTATTTGATGCATTACTAAGCATTAGACAATACATCTTCATAACAAATAATATTTAAAGGCATTTATTAGTTTAAAATTTAGGTCAGGTCAATGAACTAAGATTATGTGATATTCCAAACTGTTTCAGGGTATCAGCTGTGCACCTCTATGACATACAAGTCTTCATTGCTAATCAGTGACCCTCTTTACTGTAATTCAATCTCAGAAGTCTGGATACCGTCAGCCCAAGGAGATACCTTTGTGTTCAAGGTTACTTAGGTAATTCTTTAAGAACAAAAGGTGAGTTGAATTCTAGTGTACCAGTCAAATATCTTGTAGCAAAGTGAAAAAAATCTGTTTATATTAAAAGCATAACAAATCTGTTATAGAAACATAAAATGTTAGTTTTAGAGTACCCATTTCCGATCATGGGTCAGATAATGTCGAGCTGAACTGTTTCTATGGCCAATGGCTAATCATCGGTTGTTTGTCCAGTAAATTTTCAGATATTGCTCTAGTTCTAGGTTTATAAGATCCATGTTTTCAAACATTGCTCTAGTTTTAGGTTTATAAGATACGTTTTCTTCTAAAGTTAATCAATTAGGACCAAAATGTTAACTTTTTATAAGGTGGTGTAGTTGCAATTACTCAACAGCTTCACATTTACTGTAAGAATGTTTGAATAGTACATCCATTTTCACAACTTACCTCCTATTTGTAATGTTGACATTTTATTACTTACATATATACACATGGGCAAGAGCAATTACTCATGTTTCCTTTTTTTTTTTTTTTTTTAAAGATTACAAGTATTGACATTTTTTTTGTAAATTTGCTTCAACATTTCAGGTTTTTTTTAAAGACAGACTCAAGTTACTGATCTGTTGTAGGTTAGCGGCTCTATCAATGTGACTGATTTTCCACTGTTGCCTTGATACTCCACTGATGCCTTGGTTCTCCACTGATGTCTTGGTTCTCCACTGTCGCCTAGATTGCCATAAGTTATCTACTAATCTACATATCAAGGTAATAAATAATTTTTTACTCTATAACCCAAGAGCTTCTACTTTAGAATGCATTGTTTTTACACTAGGCGCCTAATTCTTTGTATGTTTTAAGACCTTAGCAATAGTTTCTTAAACTTTTATTTAGACAACAAGAGCTAGTTTATAACAAAAAAACATAATAAAAAATGAGATCTGTATATAGTCTTTTTTTTTCCCGAAAAATGTTTTTAAACAAACAAAAATTCCAGATACGGTAGCTTATAAGGTCTACTTGGGAAATAAGGTATTTTTAAAACTAAAGATATTTGAAGTATTTTAAAACTAGCAATATTTTCTTTTCAAGTTTTTTATTTATTTGTATTAGATTTACATTTATTATTATTTTTTTAAAATTTAGTTACCTTTTGTTTAATAAGATAGCATTTCAAAACCTAAAAATTGATATATATATATATATATATAGCCAAATGAAAAGTTGAAAGTGATTATCTTATTTAAAACTGCCCTTCAATTCCTAGTAAAGAGAGTTCCCTTTCAGACCTTGCGATCTATAGAGCAGATGATGTAAAGGTCATTTGTTTTTGTTGCCCAGAATTAACAAGAGTGTCATGTGACCAGCACAACTACCAACCGCCTTTACTTTCCCTAACTAATGTCAGGTACCCATTAGAGATGGTTAGACTCAGAGGATCCCAAAGGTTCCAAAATTTAAAATACCAGGATTCAAGCCTGGGGCTTCCTCTTCAGAAGCAAAGTGCTTTACCGCTCAGCCAAAATACCTCCAAGCAAAGAAAGATACATAAAAAAAATTGACTTTAAAATACCATGAAGTCTCTTAATCTATGTTTCCATCACACAGTGAGATAGTGTCACTATTATTTGAAAATGAAATAACCATCACTAAAAAAAAACATTGTCATTAACATTAAATCTGAGACAGGAAAAGCTCTTCTTGAATAAAAATGCACTATTTTATCAATACTGCATTATATGGTAATGCTTTTAAATGTAATATATTGGTTAAACAGTGTGTTTTTCTCAACTCACTTAGAGACTAAATGGTCAATTTAACATGAGGTCAAGGAAAAAGGGTGAATATTTCAAGGCTACAGGAGGAACATTAAACCTCTCTCTCACAGTGAAATGATTCTACCGATCCACAAATGGTCAACATGTTTTATCTAAAGTTCATCAGCCATTTCTTCAATTGAAGCCATTGTCAGAATAAGGTAAGAAATATTCTTACTCTTCACAGCATTTATTCTTTGTAAAGCGATGATCCTGCATTAGTTGTATGTTGTAATGTGCATGTTACTTTAAATATCCTGCATTAGTTGTATGTTGTATATGCATGGTTCCTGTATTTGTTTTGTATATTTTGATGTCAGTAATTACTTCACAAACACATAACAACTACATACACATGTTAATTCACCTGTCTAGTTACAGAAATTTGTATTGTATTTGTTTTAATAGTGTCTAGTTATGAAAGTAAACTGCATTTTGATTTGTTAAACTTAGTGATGTATCATTTTAATTTCAGTTAAAATATGTGGATGTTCCTATAAATTTGTTAAAAAAAAACTGAATTGCTCTGAAATATTTCTAACTGTACAAATGTAAATATATGTCAACAAATAATAGAATTGGATTCATTGTCATTAGAAATTCAATAGCAAATATGGAATTCAAACACAAAAATAAAAAGTTATGCATCACAATAAACTTTCACTTTGCCACTTGGAGATTGGGATGATTCAAGTTACTAATGTAGCTAAACATTATTGCTACCTGTATTTACAAATGCAAGTATGTGATATAATGTGCATGGTCTTGTCACCTCAGTACTTAATTGGACAAAAAAAGGATCTTCAATTCGCAGTGATATGATGTACTATTAAATAAACAAGTTGACTTGACTTCATATCGATCTTCAACTAAATAAACTGTTTCAATTCTTCAGTGTGTGATAGTGTGAAATTTACGTCTTGTGATTATGTGCATTATAATTGCTATTAAGTTGACTTGAAAACTCTATAAACTGTTTCATTTCTAAGATGTGTAAAAGAGTGCATTATATTTTCATGACTTACTTGACTTAATCCTGTGTATCCCCAGGGGAGCATAGGGCCGCAACTACACCTCTCCACCGAACTCAGTTCTGAGCAGCTTTCTTCATCTGCTCTCATGTCATTCCAGTACCCTCAGCTTCACTGATGACTGACCTCTTCCAGGTTTGCTTGGGTCTGCCCACTTTCCTCTTTCCTTGTGGGTTCCAGTCAAGAGCCTGTCTTGCAACATTGGTAGCTGGTTTTCACAGGGTGTGTCCTATCCAGCTCCATTTTTGTTTTGTAATGTCTTGTGCTATGGGCTTTTGTCTAGTTTTTTTCCACAAATTGGTAGTGGTTATCTTTTCTGGCCACCTAATTCCTAATATCTGCCGTAGGCATCTGTTAACAAAAGTTTGGAGCTTTTCCATATTTGATTTTTTTTTATTTTCATGTTGGAACTTAATATGAGCCAAAAAAAAAA
>JADKLZ010053780.1:0-13034 GCA_021533235.1 Biomphalaria straminea | reverse complement strand
GCAGAGAAGATTACACACAGACAACACACAATGAACTAGGTGTTGAATGAACTCAAGTCTCTCTGATCAACTTTGACACTTACATTGTCATTCAACTCACAACAAAACACCAAACAACCAACAAACCATTAAATGTCAATAACCTAAACCAGGGATGCCCAATCCTTATGGGCCAAAGGGTCTTAAATATTTCCAACATGCATGTCAAGGGCCGCATCACAACAAAAACTGTCCAGACCAATGGAACCAAGCCTGTGCAGTTACATTATTCACAGTGAGCTGATGTTTCAGGGGGCCGGATAGCAGCTCAGTGTAGTCAGGATGTGACTTCAGGCTACAGTTTGATCATAACTGATCTAAACAAATGAGATTCAATCAGGACCAGTTAACTTATTGTGTACATGGTACAACATTCTGTATCAAGGCTTCTCTAGTTCAAGCAATGTAAATAGTTGAGCTGAGGTAACATTATCAATATGTATAGTATTGCTCTGAAGTAAAATTTAGTTTAACTTTAAAGGGGGGCGTGTTGGCCTAGAGGTAAAACGGTCTGCTTCAAAACCAAGGGGTGTTAAGTTCGAGTCCAGGTGAAAAACTGGGATTTCTGACATTTCAGTGGTACCTGAGTTGGGTAAGTAACAGCAGTTAGTTATTGTGCTGGTCACACGACACCCACCTCATCAGTCGGTCATAACAGTGGACCTATACATAATATACCTCATCGCAAGGTCTGACAGGTGAACATCATTTGTCTAAGCTGTGAGCATTTTTACAGTTTCTACTAAGGAAATATCTTCCTTTTGGAGATTTCTGTGGATGAGGGAGTATGGACCATTGGCTAGCCATATTCCATCCACAGCTAGACTCCAAGATATGAAGATCAAACATGAATGAAAACTTCCTTAAAATCCAGGAATATTATTACAAAGCCTAAGGAACAACCAACACCAACCACATGGACTTAATGATTTGCTAAATTCAACCCTTTTAGATAAATGGATTTGAATTTTTTTTTTCTTCTGGCCAGCTTTTTGCTGCTGAGCTGTAGGCACTTTTCAGTCTGAGACCAAAGAAAAGTGCTGTTCGCAGCTATTCCCCACTGTCATACAGAGTGTTGGTTATGTTGGGTTGTAGAGGGAACTTATGGGAATTAAATCTGGGCATTCAAAGAGGGTATGACTGACATATTTATAAAGTTGGACGCTGTGTCTACAGAATAGTGGGGGTTTGGGATTCATTCTGTTAATATGAACATTTAAAGCTGTGTGTCCTGCTCTTAGTTGGAATATTGGAATAATATTTCTTTGCGGGGAAAGAAATTTACTGTCCAGTTTTTGTTTTGGTATGGTCAATTCTTAGTAAGGATTTAAACTCAGAACTTTCAGCTTGCAAGCATTCCTTCCACTGACTTAGTACTTATGACATGATTATATTACTTTGAATATTTAAATACATGGGAAAATTACCTTAAGAATAAACCTCCTGCGGACAGTTTTGTCAGAAAACGATCCTGTATTCCAGTCATCCGTGGCCTTTGGAACAGCAACAGCTGCCTCTGGGTCATGTTGATTATCTGTCTTAAACTGATCATAGCCATGATTGTAGGGGTCCTGCTGTATATTAAAACCAGGGGGTGGAGGCTGGGGATATCCCCCTGTAACAGAATAAATTTGCATAATATTCTTAAGATTTATTCAGAGCTAACAAAAATCAGGCTGAGAATCTGTTAAAACCACATTTGAAATCTCATAAATATAAACAAAAATAACATGCCATAGTAGGATTTTAAAGATTTTATTGCAAAATATAAAAACAAAATTATAAATACTGTTATGGCACAATCAGGAATTACAAATTATTTGTTTCAGAAATAGGGGAAGTTTTGACTTGAAGACAATGACGTGAAAAGTAAAAACAAGAATAGCTTTTGGACAGAGTGAAATATCAACTGATGTCAACAGACTACTTTCAGGACACCTAAGAGGATAGGAAGCTCGTTATGAACGCAGAGAATTACCTGACATTCGACGGTTCCTTTCATTGTTATTATACTTCTTGTTCAGTATCAGCGTCGAGCCATAGACTAACTTATATTAATTATTTGACCTTTCGCCGGTGTTATTGGATTTTGTTGAGTGTTACCCTCATTTGGTTATTTGTGTTAGACACCGCCGAAGTGCCTAACAACTCTCTTCAGGGCAGAAGAACAAAATGCAGAAATTGAACTTAAAAAAACCTTACACCATTTAAGAAAAAAAAATGCTTAATTAATAATAAGACACTGGCACTAGTGGAAATCTGTTTAAGTACCTGGATTATTAGCAGGGACTCCATATTGATTATTAGCAGGGACTCCATATTGATTATTAGCAGGGACTCCATATTGATTATTAGCAGGAGCTCCATATTGATTATTAGCGGGGACTCCATATCCATAAGGAGGAGGGGCACTGCCCACTGGTGGGGGCTGCTGGTTGTAAGATGCCATTGCTAATCTGCATTAGGAAAATAAAAACATGAAATTATAAATCTAAGCAATACAACCTGGCGGAGATTCCGCGACCTACTGACACACATGACTCAGGCAAATGACACAGGTCAATGGCTGCCAATGGACAAGGGAAAGTACTACTAGATCTTGTACACAAAAATATGAGCTATAGCTAGGTGAAAAAAAGGAGTAAAAAAATGAGATTTTGGAGAGATTTCATTTTGTGTTGTTTTTTTTAAACCAAGGTTGTACTTGGAAATAGATTATTCTTTATGAATGAATGAAAGTGGTTTTAAAGAAGTCATATGATGCTTAATGAGGACTTCTTAAAAAGTTAATTATGTCTTTTTTTTAATTTATTTTAATAAATACACTTTTTTGTTTTTAACAATATAGAGGCCAGGAAAATCTTCAAATGTTGAATTTTTGTCCTTGTTTGATATCATGCCTAGCCATAATTCTACAAAGTTTTATCCCAACATCTCTTGCTTTTTTTAATTTCAAAGTTGAAAATAACAGTTGACATTGAGCCATATATGGGAATTTACATTTTATATGAAATAATTTGCTAAAAAAATAGCATGTCAGGCCTTGTAACGCCTAATACTTTTCATTACTAATATAGATCTAGTTTTTTTTTATAAAAAATGTTCACATGACGCTACCATTTTTTTTTCACCTTTCTGGCATTTCTTGTAGCTCATGACCTGATAATTTGTTAATTTCCTTCAATATTTACACTCTAAACTCGTAAAGTTAAAAAATACTACTCCAATGAGCTTTGTGAGCTATTACTGCCAATACCATACCTAGATCTACTAATAACTAATTGCGATGGTAACGTTTGACTCTAGATATCATATAGTTAATCTAGTTTTCTAGTATCATCTAGAATCTAGATCTAAGTTCACTGACTAAGTAAGATTTAATAAGATAATTTTTTATTGATCCAATCAAATGGAAATTAAGTTTGACTACAATTGACAACCTTGGCATGACTACAATTGACAACCTTGGCATAAATCTCTATTATTAGTATTATTATCTTGACTAGATTACTAGATCTAGGTCTGTAGAAGTGACTATTATAATTATTATTTTATACTACTAGAGTCTACTACCGCTTAGAGTTTAGAGACTAGACTCACAAAAGTAGTCAGTAGAGACAGACAGTAGAGTCACTATATATAATACATTTATTAAATAGTATATAGAACTAGAGTCCAGCACAGGCCAGGCAGTAGAGTCACTAGAGTTCAAGTTCAAGTCCAAGTTCAGTTAAAGTAGAGATCTTAACTTAATGATTAATCTATTCTAGTATTCTACTAGACTAGACCTTAAACAGCCTTAATTGGTTTCTATTAATTAAATCAATAGATCTAGTAATACTAATTACTGTTGATAATTGATAGACATGAGTGTCATAGTAAGTAATAGTATTTATAGATACCACATTAACCACATCGCCAATTTTAGCAGTAGATCTGTATTAGTATTACTGTATAAAAATTACTATAAATACTATTACTATGACACTCATGACTATCAATAGTAATAGTAATTAGTAGGGGTGTACCGGATAGTACTTTTCGATATTCGGCCGGAGCCGGATATGACCGGATAGTAAAATTAGATATTCGCCTTGTCTTTGTACTAAAAATATTTGGTGCATAGTCATAGTTTATTGTTTTAAAAACAAATTCTTTTATTTGCAACAAAAAAATTAATGTATATCAGAACTGACATTATTGAATCATGTCCACTTTATGAATATTTGTATATTTTTAACAAAACGAAGATTTAGTTTAAACTTCTTGTTAGACATCGTTTATCAGCGTCGACAACTTTTATATTGTTTATCTTTCGCCTGTGTTGTTTCGATATTTTTAAGTGTTACCTCCTTTTGGCATATCTGGAAAAGACTTAGCGCGCGGAGGCGCCTAATAATATTAAAAGAAATACAGGTACTATGCTGTAGTTTTTACTATCCGGTAGTGATATTCGACCGGAGCCGAATATTGCCGGATAGTGAAAAAGTGCTGAATATTCGTCCGTAGCTGGAGCGACTATCCTGTACACCCCTAGTAATTAATATTACTAGATCTATTAATTTAAATTAATAGAAGCCAATTAAGCCACAATTAAGGCTGTTTTAGTCTTTAACTTATTAAGGTCTAGTCTAGTTAGACTGTTAGTAGTTAGTTAACAGTAGAATACTAAATGGCGAACACGCCTCTAAAATGATACATTTAACATTACCACATACTTAATCATACTGATACTACTAGAGCTAGAATAGATTAAATATTATGTCATTATGATTATGAATATAAAAAAAAATTAATCATTATGAATATGATTAAGTGAATAAGTCGTAAGATCTCTACTTTAACTGAACTTGGACTAGTAGTAGATCTATACTTATTATACAGAACTACTTACAAAATCTATAGATACAAATAATAAAAATAAATACAATATAATCTAGATCAGGTATTACTAGTAGATCTACTAGATCTAGTACTTAATATATCTAGATATCAAGTCAAGATCTAGACTAGACTAGGACTAGGAGTGTTATTTACATCACAACCGGATATTATGGTTAAAGCACTTAACTATGGCCAGATTTTTTAAAACCACACAGTTAAGTTAAAATTTTCTTTTGTGTGTCTTATATAATACAGACGTTACATTTTAACAATGACTTAAATTCTGCCAAGTCACTGCTTTTCCTGGCTAGCTCAGGCAATCCATTACATACTATAATAGCACTAGGGAAGAAGGAGCATTTGTACAAATTTGTCCTAGCATATGGGACAAGGAATGTGTATGTGAACATAGATCTAGTCTTACTGGAAAGCCGAACGGTCATCTCGATCGTCACGGGTTCATACCCAGCCCGCAGACACCCCCCTCTTCCATCCTACGTGACGTTTAGACTAGGAGTAGTTGGAAGTAATTTATCTTCAACTCTGAAGTAACACATGAAAGTAAAACATTTTACTTTCGAAAAAAAAACTAAACAAACTATTTAATTAAAATGCATTTTTTATTTGAAAAAAATATATTTCTCATCTTGTAAATTACAGGCGAAGATAATTACGTCTATTCGTGCATGTTAATGAAATACTAAAATTCTTTGGCAAGAAAGAGCGCTATATAGATCTATAGCTTACAGATTCACTCTTGCATATGGAATAAGAAATGTGTCTTGTGTGTGTGTTTATTCTTTAGATCTGTAAGAGTTAAGGCTATAAAGGAAAATTTCAGGGTAGTAAATTTAAGTGATCTATCTAAACATATCACTTTTATAAAATTATATCAATAAATCATAAACATAATATATTCCTAAAAAAAAAAAAAAAAAAAATTGAACAAGTGAAGACCAATTTGGCAAGATCATTTTAAAACTTTAAGGTGTGTACGTAATGCAGGATACGAGTTATAAATAGCTGCTTAAAAATCCCATTTCATGTAATATGATAGTTTGTGACCTATATTTGCAGCAGGAAATAACCATATTGTGTGATGGGATTACTAGAAGTTCTCAAATGAAGATGTCCTTATAAACATGCCCATTATGGCCTTCAAACGGGCGTCAGTTTTAGATTCGAAAGACAGAAAATCATTATTTATTTTTTTATAAAGCAGATTTTAGATCAAATAAAAAAAAAAAAAAGAAACTTAAAAAAAAGAGGCTCAGAACTCCACAATATAAGCCATTTATCATAATACTGTAAGATTTTATTTTTCAATATCTAAAAAAAATGTAATTAATTACTATTATTTAATCAACCAATTGTTTAATGTTTACTGACTGAGTGTGTACAAAATTTATAGGTTTACCAGTAGGCCTAAATGCGGTTGGTCGTTGTGCTGGCTACATGACTTAGACTTAGGTCCCCCCCCCCGCTCCGTTCGGCGCATTGGGCGGCAAGCTGTCTCTAGAAAGATTTGTCATTGGCAATATCTGAAGCCCCCTCCCACCTGGTGTCCACTGTTCTGAGGTCCTCCATGAAATTATGACGCCAAGTTATACGAGGACGTCCTGTTTGTGCTTTTCTCGTACTGGCCTCCATGCCATCGCAACTATATATATATATCAGCCCCAAGGATCACAGTAAACGGAGAGCCCCTTAACGTGGTAGACCACTTCACATATCTTGGTAGCATAGTGTCAAATGACGCATCACTTTCAAGGGAAGTTGATAACCGTCTGGCCAGGGCCAGTAGCACTTTTGGACGCCTTCAGGCGAGAGTTTGGAAGAACAAATCGCTCCGAACCTACAAAAATAAATGTCTACCAGGCGGTGGTTCCCTCAACACTTCTATATGGCTCTGAGACATGGACACTATATAGAAAACAGCTAAGACTTCTTGAGCGCTTTCACCAAAGATGCTTGCGCTCCATCATGGACATACGATGGCAGGACCGCACTACAAACAGCGATGTCCTTGCGAACGCCGGTATGGACAGTATAGAGGGACTTCTTATGGTCCGACAGCTACGTTGGGCAGGGCACGTATCCCGTATGGGAGACGAACGTATGCCAAAGGCATTCTTTTTTGGTGAGCTAAAAGGTGGTCGACGTAACAGAGGCGCCCCACGAAAACGCTTCAAAGACCAGCTTAGGCGTCAACTTTCCTTGGCTGACATAGAAGACAGCACCTGGCTGCATGCGGCGTCGGAACGAGACAGCTGGAGGTCACTCACGAAGGCCGCGGGATACACATTTGAGACCAAAAGAAAATCTGCCGCCGAGGACAAACGCAGACGACGAAAAGAAAATCTAAACCGACCACCTGCGGACAATGGTTTTGCTTGCCCTGGATGTGGCAAAATATGTAGGTCACAGCTGGGGCTGCACAGCCACGGGAAACACTGTATTCCTCAATAATCTTCGGATTCGAAGACAAGCCTATTATTATTATTATTATTATATACTAGTCGACCGGCGGCATAGCATACGCCGCTATTTTCCAGGGCAGGCCTTAGGCACTGCAACATATGCGACCACAGTGGGTCCCGAACTTTCTTTGGACCCGTGCTAATTTTTATGTGTATAAATAATGAAATTGAACCATTTTATAAAGCATAACAGATTTCCCGCGGCCTCTTGATTTACCAGGAGCCCCCTGGAAATCTCCTGAAATGGTATTAAATGCTATGCCGCCGGTCGAAAAAGTCCTGGAAATTTCCGGACATTATTAAAATCTTTTTAAAGTAAAAAAAAATTGCTATGCTATCTCAACGCGCATTTAAAAACACACTCCAGTGAACTAACGCATTCCGCAGAGGTCTTTAAATGCACCATTTGTTCAAAAACCTTCCGACTCCAGCCATATCTCAACGCGCATTTAAAAACACACGTGGACTATTCGCAGAGTGATCTTCCCCTCACTTATTTCTCTCTTGAACCTTTGAACTTTGAGGAGAAGAGAATTATATAAACCACATTCAGATTCATTCACAAAATAGCGGATTGGGATGCACCAATCTCTTCCGGCTTCCACTTTTTTAACCTCCCTTCCATTCACTACACTAATTCATAAGAGTTTTATGAAACAAAAATTTGTGCATTGCAATTGTGTGTACTTTATTTCTGTCTATAAATTGTGTTTAATCTCTAAGACTGAGGATCATGCAATTTTTATTTTTTTCATAATTTAGAAATCATAATTCAATAGTAGATATATATACATGTGTTTTCACGAAGTTACTTCCTTTTCACAGTCTATTGATTTCTTTATGTCTATGCTATTTTGTGAATGAAATAGTGCGGTGCGGATTGGGTCCATGCACACCGTGGTGCGTGCGCCATGGGATCTTCCCTATTTACTTGTTGTTGTTGCATTGTGTTGTTGCACGTTTGACCTATTTACTTTGAGAAATAATATATAGATATGCGTAGTCCATTTTGTCGGAGAACATGTCCCGCAAACATCATGCGACGCTCTGTCACAACCTCACTAAGTGATCGACTCCCAGTTCGGCATAGGATTTCCTTGTTTGAAAACCACATCTGTATAACTACTGACTCCTAAAATCCGTCTCTGCCATTTTTGTTGAGATAGGGCCTACATTTGGTCTTTTCTCTATTTTGACAGATGACTTCCATGTCTCACATGCATATGTTGCAGTTGGAATGACAATTGTGTTGAGAAGGTGTATTTTTTGTCTTGAGTCCAATGGCTTGGCTTGTCCAAATAGGCTGCATGACAACTTCGTAAACTGTGGACCACAGAACTTTACTTAGGCCTACTTGAAGTAACGTCTATATTATATAAGATAAGATAAGATCTAAGTTCAGAGAGTGGCATACGTGCTTATAATGCCTAAATTATTTACCCTATGTATGAAGCTACGCAGTGGCGTAGCAAGGTACCCGTGGGCCCGGGTTCAGGAATGCGAAGTTGGGCCCCCTCCTATAAGCTGAGTGTGACACACTGAACACAAACTGGGCTCTACTGTATCTAATGAGAGAGTACATGTCAATGGAGACAATCTTCACCGATAACTCACGGGGTGAAGAGAACAATTTCCTCAAGCTTTGGATCTGCCCTGTCTTGGATTGTGTGTGTTGTCTAATGCTACTTCACTTATTCTAATGCAAGTCTTAACACAGTCAAAAGGCACGACTTCTATCTATAACATACCTCATAAAACTTGTGAAGACTTTAACTGATGCTTATTTACAGATGGGGATGATCCGTCTTTTTAATTAGAAGTCTATTCTTTATAGGCCTACATCTTTCTACAAGCCATAGTCATACTCTTCTCCTATCATGTATTCTGTAACGTCATTCGTCTGACTATGTCGCTACTTTATCGTCGCTAAATTATAGTATAAACAATGCACAATACAAAACTAACATAATCTCTAAGCTAAACTACATCACTACATATCATTTGATTAAACAATGTAAAATGTCAACCATGTATAATTTGGGACTCGAGTCACATGCTGAATCTTCAAATATTCTGAATGTGTATTGGTCGTCACAGGTATAAGAATCTGAGGACTTCCCACAGCGTAATGGTTCGGTTTTACATCAGTTTCGTCTAGCTAGGAGACAGAACTTTTAAAGCACCTTTATAAAGAAATTAATGTTCAGCCTGCTGAGTAGAAAGTCAGTCGATTGTGGTCTCAAGCTGGCTTTCCATGATTTGTTTAATTTGGATAAAATGTACATTTGAAATGAAGAAGGTTTCACAGTAGCTAATAAAAAGTTTTCATTTACTGTTTACTCATACAATTGATTCAAGTATTTCAATAAGTCAAAAGACTTTGAAATATTAAAGAAATAAATAACATTTGAACCAAAATAAAGGCAAATATAATTAATCATATAGAACACTTTCGCAATGAGTAGGCTAACTTGTAGTTAATGTTGTAGTTATTATTTGATTTAAAAAAATGTAACACATAAGATGTTAAATGAAACGCTGTACTGACAATTTAATAGTTACCTCCCTTTAATAGATTACATTGTTAATTTGCTAGGACACCAGAAATAAAGTTTAAGAAAAATAAACATGATTTAATTAAATTAATGTAAAAATGTGACGCATTTAAATATCCCCTTACTTAACCCCGTTCGGGACCCTAGTGGTCGAGGGCCCGGGCGCAATGAACCCCTTCGCGCCATGGTTGCTACGCCACTGAAGCTACGGGTGTTTCGGTTATCATTTGCTTCATATTATTATCGTACGTTATGTCCTAAAATGTTTTTTAATGTTTCGGATGATCCTTCAGAGTTGAAAATAATCTACTTCCTAGTCGAAACCTCCCGCAGGACGACGGAGGATGGCAGCTGGCAAGGTATGAACCCGGGATCATCGAGACGACGGAATGGCAATCTAGAGCGCAAACCGCAAGTTACTCGTACAAGTGTGTTCATCCATCAATTTAATTTTGACACGACTTATATATATATAGGCCTACGTTTTTATTGTGGCAGTGGTTCTCAAAATGTGGTTAGCAGACCCACAGGGGTCCACGAGACCACAGAAAGATAACAATGGTATACACTTAAAATAACTTCATGGCTAATAGCCAGTTTATCCGATAGTATAATTTTAATAACAACCATTTTTGCTGTTGTTTAATATGTCTATTAAGTACAATTATATGACGACCTTAACCAAAGATTTGAAGACACTCTGTATATACCCGACTGGCTATGGAATCCGTTTGCATGTAGTTACTAATCGCAGTCTATAGTAATACAGCAGCAACTTCTCCTTCTTCTTCTTCTTCGTTCTCATTGTTATGTCGGAGGGTTCAGATCACTACACCAATATCTGAGATGAGCTGCGCAGTGGTTTCCAGGCCAGGGAGCTCTCCATATAGTTTTCTTTCTATTGGGGTGTTTTGCGGCCAGTGTCTTAGACGGGCCTCTTGGTACAGAGCGCAGTCTTGGAGGACATGGTCGGCATTCTCTGATGACACTCCACATGGGCAGATATCACTGGTTCCAATTTTGAGCTTCCGGTACATGTGTTGTCGCATTCTGTTGTGTCCGGTCCTGAGTCGAAAGATTACACGTTGATCTTGTCGGGATAGCTTATAGTAAGCATCATCTTTCTTGTGATTTGGATGTGAGCTTGTCCATTTCTCATTTATTTTATTTATAATTAATTTCTTCATTTCTTCCAGGTAGAGTGCAGAGTTAATTTGTGAGCCACTTCTTCCTTCCTTAGCGAGAGTGTCAGCCTTAGCAACTTATCCACAAATGAGAAGCTTTAAATACGGATAACACAAATATTCTGGTTACAAAAATAGATACCAGTTTTATATCCTAAATTTTGGATTATTGTAAAGAAGTTCTTCACTGCTTTCCTGTCCTCAAATTTTAGAGGACCGGGAATTGGAGAGGGCAGGATTTGAGTCCGGGACCATCGATAAATCCAAACGAGTCCAGCGAGCAAATCGCACGACCAGGCAGCCATAAAATAAGAGTATACAATGTCTTGGACTAGAATTTCGACCGCTTCGTCTAAACTTACTGAAAGGGTCATCGCCAGTGGACGGACAAGCCAGCCAGGGGAGAAGCAGTGAATGTGCTTTGTTTGGGTTGGTTGGACTGTAAAACAATGGAAGAGTCGTTCCCGTTTGCTTGCGAAGCCGTTCTTGAGACAACCTGAAGATAGAGAGTGACATGAGCCGTGACCTTGCTGCAGTGGTGCCCTTGTAGGCAAGAGAGGCAGCGACAGTCGACCGCTAGGTCAGAGGATCTGATAACTTGGACTGCTGTTTGTGCTGTCCTCATATCACCAGTGGGTAAACCTATATCTGTTACCTTTTCCCTTTATTTTGTATTTTGCTATTTTATTTGGGGCCACCAAATTCACTTCGCAGCTCATATAATACATATGCGGCCCGCCTAGTTCCCAAATTTTATTAATGCGGCTCTCGGTTGCCCACCCCAGTATTAGCTTATTATGTCATGTTTGGTACATACTCTGATAATTAATTATTTACCTATGTCTATTATACTGTTAACCCTTGTTGATTTTCCTCCCTGTTTGCTACAATACAATGGATTTAAAACAAAGCCAAAGATTATTTTTAAAAAAAAATCCCATTCATTTTAACATAGGTCAGTGAATGGTGGTACCCCCGTCCTATGTAGAGAACATATGTGAACACCCAACATTAGTCTCTTTTTTTGCCTTCACTTTTATAAACAAAGCTATTCACATGCAAAAACAACTTTATTGCATTTCAAATTTAAGTTATTTCAATATAATAGAAGGTCACACAAAAAGGTTTAATTTATTTTCAATTATTTCAGTACGAACATAGACCTCAAGATATATTAGTCATGTGACCAATGTCAGACATAAGGTTTGGTTTAGGATAAAATTGATATGTACTGCTGGGAAGATGAAGTCAATTGAGAGGCTTACACACGGCAACACATGAAGATCACTTTGCCTTTCAAGATTGGTCATTGTTTCATAGTCTACCTTTCAAAATTGGTCATTGTTTCATAGTCTCCCTTTCAAGATTGGTCATTGTTTCATAGTCTACCTTTCAAAATTGGTCATTGTTTCATAGTCTACCTTTCAAGATTGGTCATTGTTTCATAGTCTACCTTTCAAGATTGTTCATTGTTTCGCAGTCTACCTTTCAAGATTGGTCATTGTTTCATAGTCTACCTTTCAAAATTGGTCATTGTTTCATAGTCTCCCTTTCAAGATTGGTCATTGTTTCATAGTCTACCTTTCAAAATTGGTCATTGTTTCATAGTCTACCTTTCAAGATTGTTCATTGTTTCGCAGTCTACCTTTCAAAATTGGTCATTGTTTCATAGTCTCCCTTTCAAGATTGGTCATTGTTTCATAGTCTACCTTTCAAAATTGTTCATTGTTTTATAGTCTACCTTTCAAGATTGGTCATTGTTTCGCAGTCTACCTTTCAAAATTGGTCATTGTTTCATAGTCTACCTTTCAAGATTGGTCATTGTTTCATAGTCTCCCTTTCAAGATTGTTCATTGTTTTATAGTCTACCTTTCAAGATTGGTCATTGCTTC
>JADKLZ010053779.1:0-11114 GCA_021533235.1 Biomphalaria straminea | reverse complement strand
GAGAAAGAGGAAGAGGGAGAAAGAGGAAGAGGGAGAAAGAGGAAGAGAGAGAAAGAGGAAGAGGGAGAAAGAGGAAGAGGGAGAAAGAGGGAGAAAGAGGAAGAGGGAGAAAGAGGAAGAGGGAGAAAGGGGAAGAGGGAGAAAGAGGAAGAGAGAGAAAGAGGGAGATGAAAAAAAAAGAAGAGGGGAGAAAGAGGAACAGAAACCATTAAGGAGAGAACGCAGTGGTAAGAGAGAGTAGGAAGGAGAAGGAGAGAAAGAGCGGAAGAGAAAGAGGGAGAAGGAAATAGAGACAGAGAGACCGTGATGGAGATAGAAAGAAAGAACGATGTATAAAATGGCTTTTTAGCACTAACCTCTATAGAATTATACTATCGACTCTTTACAAAATAAAAAAAAAAAACTCCATCTTATAAAAAAAAAAGTATTGTTTCTAACGGTGTTTTTTTTTTAAATACCGGAAGTAAAGAGATGTTTTTTTTTCTTCAATATCACTTCAACTAGTCGCCTAGGAGACAACCTTGTAATATTCTATATCAAGTCGCTCTTTAAAATGCCCGCATAATTCCGGTCCTGCACTAGGCTGCACTTCACATTAGAAAATAAAATCACGTGACAATCTGGCCACAAATACATTCCTTCATTATTAAATGAAAATCTGGCCACAAATACATTCCTTCATTATTAAATGAAAAGTGAAGAAAGAAAAATTCTCAAGAAGTTTAGCGCTTCGGTGAAAGTGAATGGAGAGTTTGTGTTCTGAGAACATTTTTCTTTTGTCTTTTATCTCTTGACTTTTTAAAATAGAAAGCAGGCGTATAGATGTAGTGATAAAAGATAGCTTTAAACTCTTTCTCTCCAAACTGACGATATCAACGTTGATTCCACCAGAATATGTTAAATAATTACGGAGTGAAAGAGTTAAATAGCAGACAAGAGAAAACACAGGAAGAACATTTATTTATTAAACACTTATTAAACATTTATTTTGGGGTAAATGTAGTATATAGTATAACAGAACTTACATAACGTACCAATACAAATGTAAAAAAAAAAAATTTTGAAGACAAAAAATCCAAAACCATTTGCCCAGGGGCGAACTGGGTGTTAAAATCAGCCCTGGCATTTCTATACAATCAGGCCTATAAATTGCATATCATATGATGGGCATCCAATTATAAACATGCCTGATCTCAAAATCATTACGTTACGTTTGGAGTATCAATACCTGTATACGTGCAAACATGTGTATTTATTAGAAATATAGACCGTATGTTGCATTTTAATCACTTAGTGTGTAGGCCATAAAAAATATAAAATATATAAATTACATTATTTCGGAAAATTTGTTACATCAAATTAGTATTACAATGCAGAGAGACGTCTTACACGACGCTCAGAAGAGAGAATATTATAAAACAGTTAACAATTTAATACAAGGTAGCATCAATGCGGCCATTTCGGTGGCCCTACCGGCCCATTTGGGTACCGGCCCACCGGGCATTTGCCCAAATGCCCATATAGCTAGTCCGCCCCTGCATTTGCCTAAATATGTTACAAATACGGCAAATGGGTATCTCCCCTACTAAAGAGCTTACAGTGTTTGTTACTATCAATAGTGAATAGTTGTAAAAGTGATGCATTTTTATGAAAAAAACTGCTTGCAGAAGTGATTTACACAATTAGATTTCTCGCTTTTAGAAAAGAAAAAAAAAATAGCCGTTGCATCAGAACTTTGATTGGACTAAAATATTATGATGTCGGATTTTCACTATCTTTTCTAGTTTACAAGATCTAAACGGGACGGATGGACGGACAAACGGACAGACATTTCACACAAAACTAATAGCGACTTTTTTCCCCTTTTCGGGGCCGCTAAAAAACAACAACTATATATACTTTATAGTGCGATCGTATCTCTTATCTTAACTCGTTCTCTCCGTAATTATTTACCACATTCTGGTGGAATCAACGTTGGTATCGTCAGTCAGGAGAGAAAGAGTTAATAAGTAATGAAAGTTAGATTTAAAAAAAATGAAGGAATATCTTTTACCCCGCCCCCCCTTTTTTTTCCCAGGAAAGGATCCTGCTCATAGACATAAATAAATATAGACTGGAAAAAGGAAGTCACTTCATCATTCATGTAACTTGAAAACATGTATATCTATGGAATTCGGATTTCCGAATTATGAAAAATACAAAAAAATTGCATGATCTTCAGTCTTAGAGATTAAACATTAAATTAAGTACACACAATTGCAATTCACAAATTTTCACCTCATAAAACTCTCTTATTGGCCAGTCTATATTTATTTATGTCAATTGAAAGCTATCCAAAAACAACCATCCATATATACACAGACGGATCAGCCTTCAAAGCCACCATCAATGCCGGTCTTGGTGCCTTCCTGGTCTTCCCCAAAAACATACACTTTGAAATAAGTGCACCCTGTGGCGACTACTGCTCAAACTTCCAAGCTGAAATTGAGGCAATTACCATAGCCTTGCAGACAGTCGAAAATAAATTACATGAAGGAATACAAGCACCATCAGATATTGTTGTCTTTACAGACTCACAATCCACTCTTCAAGCACTTAACAGCAGCACCACAAAAAGCCCAAGAGAGTTGACAACACTAAAAATGATAATACACCAGATGATGACCAATTTAAACATCAACATCATATTACAGTGGATCCCTGGACACATTGGTGTCATGGGAAATGAAAGGGCAGATAAGCTCTCAAAGGCAGGATCATCTATGGAACAACCAGATAGACCTGTCAACTACCTCACCCTAAGGTCAATGCTAATCAACAACTACAAAGAGGAGTGGCTTAACCAATGGGCTACAGGAAACACAGGCAGAGCCATGTACAAAGAAATGAACATGCCTAACAAACTGGACAGTATTAACTTCCTCCCCCGCAAAGAGCAATGTACAATCTTCCAACTAAGAACAGGACATACACCACATTTAAATTATCATCTCAATAAAATAAATCCCACACAACTCCCACTTTGTAGACACTGCTTCCACCCTTATGAAACTGTAAACCATATCCTTTTTGAATGCCCCCTCCTAATCCACCTTAGGCAGACCCTACTACCACTACACCCCAACATAACCAACACCCTTTATGGCAGTGCTGAGCAACTGAAAAAAACAGCACAGTATTTTTCCTTGGCACAGTCTGCAAAAGAGCTGACAGCTCAGCAGTAAAAAGCTGGTTAGAAGAAGAAGAAGAATGTCTATGATCCTGGTTTAGCGAATTTATAAGACTTTATAATATTTCAATGATTAGCCTCAGGATCTAAATTTAGAAGGCGGTGCGCAAAAGGATCATTAATTTATTGAACTCTCTGATGAACTTGAGGAAATACCCGGAAATGTGTACGTCTGTTAAATATAAAGATGCTCTGTTTCTCGAGCCACATTTAAATTATAATTATTTTTTTTTTTTACTTTGACAAATTATAACTGGCAAACTAGAGTTATTCCAGTGTGGCCAACCAGCTAGCAATTCTTTACCCAACGAAATGCATCAACTGTCAAGTTTCTAAGACAATCATTAGAGCCGTTTTCAAGACCATCTTCAAGAGCCAGGGGATGGCGGCGGGGCAATAGTGGCGACAGTCCGAGGCGAATACCACAAAACCAGGCAGCCAAATTGTTGGTTGTATAATCAGTCAAAACCTAACGGAGAAATGAAAGTAATTTTCTTTGTTTAATTAAATTTTAATTTTATTAATAACGTGGCCAGGACAACGACCAACCGCCTTAACTTTTCAGAGAGGCATGTTAGAGAGACATGTCAGAGAGACATGCCAGCAAGAATATCAGAGAGGCATTTTAAAGAGGCATGTCACAGCGAATATTAAAGAAGTCATTTTAAAGAGGTATGTCAGAGCGGATATCAGAGAGGTCATTTTAAAGAAGTATGTCAGAGCGAATATCAAAGAGGTCATTTTAAAGAGGTATTTCAGAGCGGATATCAGAGAGGTCATTTTAAAGAGGTATGTCAGAGCGAATATCAAAGAGGTCATTTTAAAGAGGTATGTCGGAGCGGATATCAGAGAGAGGTCATTTTAAAGAGCTTTGTCAGACACTGGCGGATCCAGGGGGGGCGGACGAATTTTAGTATAGAATTCACACAATTGGTATATGAATTCATTACTTATGTTAATAATATATCTATATATTATTTCTCAAAGAATTAGGTCAGACAACAACAACAACGAGTAAATAGGGAAGATCCCATGGCGCACGCACCACGGTGTGCATGGACCCAATCCGCACCGCACTATTTCATTCACAAAATAGCATAGACATAAAGAAATCAATAGACCGGGAAAAGGAAGTAACTTCGTGAAAACACATGTATATATATATATCTACTATTGAATTACAAAAGATTTCAATAATTTCCGGAGATTTCCAGGACTTTTTCGTAGGTCTATATTTAATAACATTTCAGGAGATATCGCAGGGGCTCCTGGTAAATCAAGAGGCAGCGGGAAATCTGTTATATGTTATAAAATGGTTTAATTTAATAATTTATACATCTAAAATCTGTTCCTAGATCTAGATCTAGATCTAAAACTCGAATTCAACTCTAAGAAGATTATGGAACTTCTCTTCGCAAGTATAGTTTTATGCTTTAGCACATGAACATACTAATTATATATAGTCCATTAAATCAAATTAACATTCAAATTTGTTTTTCTAAAGCATTGTTACATGAGTGCAGCTATATTCTTAATATCGCGTAAATTAAGGTCAATTAGCCATTTTTTTAAAATCTCCATTCATAGTATTTTTCATTCATGAATTCACGCATTTTTACTTATAACAAGCAAATGGGAAGATCCCATGGCGTACGCACCACGGTGTGAATGGGAAATAATATATCCAAAGCCGCACTATTTTCATTCACAAAATAGCATAGCATATTTTTTTTTAATTTAAAAAGATTTTAATAATGTCCGGAAATTTCCAGAACTTTTTCGACCGGCGGCATAGCATTTAATAACATTTCAGGAGATTTCCAGGGTGCTCCCGGTAAATCAAGAGGCCGCGGGAAATCTGTTATGTTTTATAAAATGGTTCAATTTAATCATTTATATACCTAAAAAATTAGCACGGGTCCAAAGAAAGTTAGGGACCCACTGTGGTCGCATATGTTGCAGTGCCTAAGGCCTGCCCTGGAAAATAGCGG
This sequence comes from Biomphalaria straminea, assembly GCA_021533235.1. Classification (NCBI taxonomy): domain Eukaryota; kingdom Metazoa; phylum Mollusca; class Gastropoda; family Planorbidae; genus Biomphalaria; species Biomphalaria straminea. The sequence continues at coordinate 5,894 of JADKLZ010053779.1, read as the reverse complement.
CGTATGCTATGCCGCCGGTCGACTAGTACTAATTATTTTATATTTCTACATATTTTTAGATGATTTCGCCCCCCCCCTCTAGTATGTTTGCCGATATGGTGGGGTCGGGAGGGGGCGATGGCATCAATTCCTCCCCCCCCCCGTAAGCTTTCGAGTGGGGGGGGGCGGTCCAATTTGGGGTGGGGGGCGGACGAATTTTAGTTTACAATTCACACATTTGGTATAAGAACTTATTACTTGTGTTAATAATATATACTGATTATTTATATTTCTACCTATTCTTAGATTATTTCGCCCCCCCCCCTTTTAGTATGTTGGCCGATATGGTGAGCTCGGTAGGGGGCGATGGATATTTTTATGGATTGATATTACTAGAATATTTTTCAACATTATTAAAAAGGTTCTTTTTTAATAGGATGAATGGTGAGCTTTAGGTCAGGAGAATGCTTTTTTTCGGTGGAGAATGCAAGAAAAGGTTTTTTGGCGTCGAGGCTTCGCCTTGAACCCCATTGATAAATAATGAGCTGTAGAGTCAGGAAAATGCGTTTCTGCAGTGACGAATGCAAGGAAACGCTTTTGGAGTCGGGGCTTCGGCCCGAAATATACTGATGAATAATGAGCTGTATATGTCAGGATAATGCGTTTCTGAAGTGACGAATGCAAGAAAACGCTTTTGACGTCGGGGCTTCGCCCCGAATCCCAGTGGCGAAGCTTACAGCCCTCCCTCAGACCCCCAGCTTTCCTCAACATGACTGTTTTTTGTTTGTTTGTTTTTTCAACAAAGGTTAAAAAACACTGCTTTTTTATTCTCGTATATGTATATATGTTGTACGCACGTTTATGCATAGGGTTAGGGTTTACTGGGCGTTAGGGTTAGGGTTTGAAACCCCCCCCCACTCCAAAGTTCTGGATCCGCTAGTGATGTGAGAGCGGATATCAGAGAGGTCATTTTAAAGAGGAATGTCAGAGCAGATATCAAAGAGGTCATTTTAAAGAGGTATGTCATAATGAATATCAGAGAGGCATCAGGGGGCATAGCTAGGAATTTCGAATCATTTTTGGGAGACGAGGGGCTTGATCTCTTTAGGGAGGGAGCTGCATTTTGCGTAATATTTAACATTTAATGTAAAACAAAACACTCATTAGGTGTTCCTCCTAAAGCGGGGGCACGGGAGGATTTTCAAATGTTCCCACCCTCCTCCCCCCACCCTAGCTACGCCACTAAGAGGCATGTCGTGAGATCTAATTGACCTTGTCCGACGAAGCCAGTCTAAAAGTGAAGGGAAAAATCTTCCTCACAATACTAGTATTTTCTGTCTTTAATCTTTCACCATTTTATGCACTCATAAGTAAAGCTGTCCTGCATCATTAACTCAAACCAATTATATAGTCTTATTATATTTCTTATTATAAGCGAGGTAATAAACCTAGGGATCTTCTCTCTACTGCACACACGAGCATAGTGAAACATAAAACAGAACACAATCCAATGTACCAGTTAACCATAAGGGAACTATTTTACATAGCGCAGTGACACATAATTCATAGTATGCACGTAAGACTCTTGTCTATTACCGGTGTCGTATCCCGGTCTGGCGTAGGAATATGTTGGCTCAAGAAAATTGACAAGATCAAATCTCGTGGGGAACTCACGCTTGTCGAGCAGAACTTTAAGTGTGGGGCGTAAAGGGTGAGCACCGCGAAACGCCCCAACGGGAGTATGAATACAGATCAATGAGAGAGAGGATTAGAAAAAAGAAACAACAAAAAAAAAAGTAAAAAAAAAATGTGTTAGAAACAATGAAGTTGTACATTTTTTTTTAAAATTAAAATTGAAAAGGAAAAATAAAAAAATATATAAAAACATGAAGATATAGCATTTTAGATAAAAATGTAAAGGTTATATGATGAAGAGGGGGCAGAAAAGTAACTGTATCTCGGATCAAGGTGACATTTTGCACAATTATATCTTTTATCTGAAAACTCAAGAAAAAATAAGGAAATTAATTATTGTTAATTAATTATTTTGTTTGGAGGGAAGGGAACAAGGGAAAGAATTTGTACTTGACTGAGTGGTGGTATAAGCTGAATTAGTCCTCTTTATTTTTTTTTAATTGTAAAAACAAAACGGACACAGGAAAGGGGTAGGTCTGTAAGTGGACCCTAATGTTGTCACTGGTTAGCGCCAAGCCTCAATGGTTAAGAAAAAAAGGTAAAGTTCTCCTTTCAGACCTTGTGGTCTATAGAGCAGATGATGTAAAGGTCATCTGATTCTGTGGCCAACGGTTAACGAGGGTGTCATGTGGCCAGCACAACGACCAACCGCCTTTACTTTTCCCCAACTAATTTCAGGTACCCGTTAGAGCTGGGTGGACTCAGAGGACCCCGAAATAAAAATCCCAGTCTTCACCGGGATTCGAACCCGGGACCCCCGGTTCAGAAGCCAAGCGCTTTACCGCTCAGCCACCGCGCCTCCAAGCCTCAATTGTAGGTTGAATAATATTGTATAACAAAAATTCTGGAGCACTTACAACCCTTGAGAGTTCTCAATGTATGTCAGGCCTCAAGATTGTTTAATCTGGCTCTGATTGTAGGTCTAATAATATTATGGAATGGAAATTGTGGAGCAATTACAACCCTTGAGACTTCTCAATGCAAGAGATGGCGCTCTGTTGGGAACAGATGAATTACTTATGAGGTCATTCTTATGGCCACTTTAAGTGGCTTTTGGCTATTCCTTCTATTTGGTCAAGGTCATAAAAATATTTGCTGGACAATAGTCGTTGACGACATTAAAGAGAAAGTACGACCCAATCAGTATTAACCTTGTGCTTCCGGTCTATACTCAAGTGAATAATGAATCACTTTCTATTAACAGTAATTCTTTCTTTCTCCGAACGTAATGAGAGTAATATTCTCCCTATTTTACAGAGTTTCTATTACTTCACTCAATTTGTCTGTTCGTCGGTCTGTCTGGGACAAATGTTGTAACGTTTTTATCTCCAGCTTCGAATTCTCGGATCACGTTGGAATTTTACCACAATTATTCGTAGACCATGACAATATAGGAATGAATCAAATACAGAAAAACCAATCAGTTGGAATTAATTTCATTTTGTTTTTATTCAGAAAAAGGGAGCAAGACCTTTATTGAGATATATGGCAGTGAGTGAGTTTATTTATCTATTATTTTGTTTTCAAGTATTTTCAAGAATAAAAAAGAAATAGTTAATTAATTATTTTGTTTGGAGAGAAGGCAATGATAATGGTAACTGTGTAATGAGTTCCGGTGTAATGAATACCGGTGTAATGAGTACCGGTGTAATGCGTACCGTTGTAATAAGTACCGGTGTAATGAGTACCAGTGTAATGAGTACTGGTGTAATGAGTTCCGGTGTAATGAGTACCGGTGTAATGAGTTCCGGTGTAATAAGTACCGGTGTAATGAGTTTCGGTGTAATGAGTACCGGTGTAATGAGTTTCGGTGTAATGAGTACCGGTGTAATGAGTATCGGTGTAATGTGTACCGGTGTAATGAGTACCGGTGTAATGAATACCGGTGTAATGATCCCCTGTGTGATATACATTTGTTTAGAACGTTATAAGATTTGGTCGTTTCGCTAGCCCCGACACTCCCAAGTTAAGCGAAGAAAAAAAAATAGAATTTTCAACTGCTGAGACTGCACTAACTTGTAACGAACAACTTTTTAGTTATTGTTGGTGAGGTCTTCTTTGGGTTGTAGCTCTTCTGTATTGAGTCTGTAAAGGTCGAGGTTACACCGTTCTATGACCCTTGACCTAATGAAAGGATATAAGGATATAGCGAACTGATTACTCCATATGTCCCCCAGAGAGCCCTACGCTCAATGGACTCAACGTTTTTAGTGGTGCCACGTTTTTCCCTCAAAAGCTACGGTCAGCGGGCTTTTTCAGTTCACGGAGCAAAGGTTTGGAACTCACTCCCCATTGATCTCAGACAGACAACTTGCTACACCACTTTTAAGAAGAACATCAAGACCTATCTGTTTAGAACTTTTTTAGATTAGTTTGTCATGTCTGATGTTTGTGTTTGTAATGTTTTTACAGCGCCTTGAGCCTACATTTTGTTCGTTAACAGCGCTTTATAAATAAAATTATTATTATTATTATATAACACAATGAGAGATTGCCTCTTTATCTATCCCTTTGTCCGGATGATGTCTCATCAACTAGATGATTATTTAATCCCTGAGCCCCCCCCCCCTAGTGTCCCTCGTCCAATCGAGGCCGAAAGTCGTTCACACGAATGATGCCTAAGTATTCCTGCACTGTATCACCATTAAAGAAAAAGAAAGTAATGAAAGAGCAGTCAGCGCATCTCACGGACGGCCCTCGCTAAGAAGACGTGGTAGATGGGTCTGTTTAGCTCAGCCTTTATTACACATGTCGTTTATTATTTTACTTCGTTTCATTAAGGAAGCGTGGTCGAGAGGCCAAGTGCGGCTTGAACTTGGCTTGGCTTGGCTACCTAGAAGGGGGTTCGAGGTTCGACACCCGTGTCGAGCAGAGTTGTGTTTACTGAGCGCCCAAAGGCAACATGGGAAGCCAACTCCTAGATACCCCCTCCCCCCCACTGGTCCACAAATGAGATTAGACCAAAGCGCTCTGAGCATGCTATAAGCATGAAAGTAGCGCTATATAAAAGCTATAATAATTATAATAATTAATCAATCAGTCTCTAAGCGTACGTTTTCATCTTAGGTTCTTTTTTGTAACTGCAGTGTCGATAAGAAACTAAATTGTTTTTACTTGCTTATAAACATTAGGCTAATATTTTGTTAATTAAAATCAACTGTCCACCGTTAACTCTTTCTCTCGGGAATTATTTTTCAACGTTTTGAAGGAATTTTTGCTCATTATTATTTCCCTACCCCTGTTATAACTGTTCTTCAAGAGCTTGTTTTGTTTTGTTTTTGTTATCAGAAAATGTATTAGGTATAGAACTAAAGGGAAGTCCATGGTTATTTTATATAAAACAAAGTCGAGTTAAAAAAAATTAAACATTTTATTAATGTAATGAGGTCAGATCAAAATGGTGTCGTCGATTAGGAGAGAAAGAGTTAATACCTAAGATAAGTTAAGAATCTATGTCTATCCATCAAGAGGAGGTAACTGGAGATTAGTTTTCACGCAAGAGTTATTGTTCAAAGATTAACTTTATTCCATACATATAACGTGTAGTGATACAGCAAATACTGATTATATCAGCAAAAAAGGACAGCAAAGATTGCGATTACTAAGAAAACTGTCATCTTTTAATGTTAGCGAAAAGGTCTTAGCTATGTTTTATCACGCTCACATCGGCAATATTTTACATTTTAATATCTCTGCCTGGTATGGCAATCTAAGCACTAAGAATAAAAATAATCTCCAGAGAATCCTAAATGCTGCTGGTAAAGTCATTGGCAAAAAACAAACCCCGCTTGGGCAGCTGTTTGAGACAAATATCCTTACAAAATCTAAAAAGATTCTAGAAATAAAAAATCACCCTTTGGGACAGGATTTTACCATCACAAAAGAGATACAAGACACCGATAGCAAAGACAAACAGACACAAAAACTCTTTTGTTCCTCTGGCAATCAAATCATTAAACAGTAACAATCTGATGTAAACTTTTGACATGTACATTGTGTGTGAGTCTGGTGTGAATGAACATTCTGTTTCTCTTTATAGTTATAAATGTTTTGTTTGGTATAATGCACAAATTGTAAGACAAATTTCCTTATGGACAATAAAGATTATTATTATTATTATTATTATTATTATTAACTAAGTTTAGTACTAGAACTGATACGTAGATTGTTACAGTGGGTCTTATGCCTCAGTGTCTGGACCTACTTCACTATTGTGGGTC
>JADKLZ010053777.1:0-13420 GCA_021533235.1 Biomphalaria straminea | reverse complement strand
CCAGACATCAACAGATGACAAAACCATTCATTGCTTAAAGGTCTTTTTGAACCCTGTGGATCTTGTCATATGGCCGTACTCGTATTCTTTGACAGTGGTCAGAAGGCCTTTCTACGGCCCAAGGCCTCATTTATGAATCGTACAAAAATTATTTTAAAAAATTAACATTCTAATTTTACAATTAATGTATTTGTTAAAAATCCTATTGTATACATCTGTCTCTTGCGCTTATCTTGTCTCTGACAAAGGCCGCGTGGCCCAAGGTGACTGTTTATTTTGATCAAGCTTCTCATGTGAAAATCTATAGTACTTTTCTATGAATAAAATAGCAGCATTTAACTGCTGTCTTCACTGAACGCGGACGATCCTGTAACCCCCTTGACATATTTAACTAACGGGTCTGCTTTACGCCAAAAAACGCGGGACTATTTAATTCACGAATCAATAGATCAATCACCGCGCTAGAGCTTGACGTACAGACCTCGTGTGATCAATCATTTAAGAAATTCTACTACTGCAGAAGTCGACGACCAATGACTTTGTGTCAAATCGCCAGGTGAATGCAGCTTTATCTTATCAGTTAATATTGCATTTCGCGCGCCACTTAGCGCGGGGCACTGCAGCTTCCACTCCAGTAGTAACAAATGTGTTGAAGGGACAAAACTCATTATTCTATCTGGTTTTACTCCCGCGGTTACTTCGCTTTGCAGGCCGTATGCATAATTAATGTTCCAGTGTTTTTTTTTTTCCTCGCTCTGTTTTTGTTGTTTTTCTTTTATAGCCAGAAGAATCGACAAACGTTTATGTTTTGGTGGGAGGCTAGATGTTTAAATTTGTATTTGTTCAGATAGTGTGGACTACTAGCAATGCTGTTTATTAAAATAGAACTAGTCTCCGTGTCCAGGGCTATCTAAGGAATGGGAGAATCTCAGGGGTTATTGAAGAAGAGTTTCCAAAGACTGGGAACTGTGTTTGCATGAGTTACGAGAAGGCGTTGTTTTGGAGTGTGCCATGTGTGTGTGTGTTTCCATGGTGACACTGAGAAGTTGGGTTTTTTTTGTTTTTTTTTATTGTTTTTTTTTACAAATGGCTAGGACATGTTCACAGGATGGAGGACAATCGCATCCCTAACATCATTCTGTACGGGCAACTTGCATCTGGCTCTAGAAAAACTGCTTGTCGCCACGACCTCCATTACGCTGATGTGATAAAAGGGGATTTAAAATTAGTAAACATGAAACTGACCGAAGACATAGTCTTAGACCGCACTAGTTGGAGAGAGACGGTGACCAAGAAAGCTATGGACAGCGAGAAAACAAGGGCCTCAGCTCTCGGAAAATGGCCAGCTCCTCTACCACCAAAGTGAAAGCCACCTTGACATGCAATATCTTTGGCCGGGAGTGTCTCTCAAAAACAGAGCTCCACAGCCGTATGAAAAATTGTTCGAGATGAGTCATAGTAGTTTCACGACTGAAGGATACCAATGATCTTATAGTTTATAAAAGATTTGGTTAAAATTGTTTCAGTTTTAAAATTGTGGCCGCCCCCTTTAGGAGTGAGATCGTAGGCAGTCCTACAGTCTTCTAAAGTTCCACTGCTGCAAATCCGACCCTGGACGTGATTTAACAAGTTGGTAAGAAGTGGGATGAAATATGTGTGGAAGATGTGCTGTTTAATGTGTGGGATTTGGTGTGTGAAAAAATATTTGGGGTGAAAATGATGTAGATCTGTTGGTATGCGTGTGGGGTAGACTTTGGTTAGCTGTGTGGGGGGGGGGGGATGTGAGGTTAGGTTTTGGGGTGCATGTGTGGTTTGGTTTGTGAGGTAGATGAGTGGTTAGGTGTGAGTTACATGTGTGGTTTTTGTGTGAGTAGGTGTGTGGTTAAATATGTTTGTTATATTGTGTGTGGGGTAGATACCTGGATAGGTGTGTAAATTTTTTTTATGGTTGTGTATAGACATTACAACTTAATGAATAGATATGAATGATCAAACTTGACTGAATGGACAAGATCTTGGTAAACACCAACATGCATACCACAATCAAAATTTTTGTCTTCAGTGTACTATAAAGTATTTAACTTAAGTTTAAAAAAAATAACAAAAACTTCATAAATTCGTACATGTTTGTATGTTTAATTCCACATTATGTCTATATGTCCTCTTCGCAATCCTTTTATCAATCAACGCCTAGGAAACTATAAAAGTGTTTTTTTTTTCTTTTTCTAAAGTGTGTTTATTGAAGACGGGTGACAGCTAGATGTAAATTGTAATGCTCAAATGTAAACAGCAGACTGTGTGATGCAAACATGCTATAAGAGAATGGGTGAGATAGATATAGGAAGAGGGAGAAAGAGGAAGAGGGAGAAAGAGGAAGAGGAAGGAAGAGGAAGAGGAAGGAAGAGGAATAGGGAGAAAGAGGAAGAGGGAGAAAGAGGAAGAGGGAGAAAGAGGAAGAGGGAGGAAGAGGGAGAAAGAGGAAGAGGGAGAAAGAGGAAGAGGGAGAAAGAGGGAGATGGAAAAAAAGAAGAGGGGAGAAAGAGGAACAGAAACCATTAAGGAGAGAACGCAGTGGTAAGAGAGAGTAGGATGGAGAAGGAGATAAAGAGCGGAAGAGAAAGAGGGAGAAAGAAATAGAGACAGAGAGAGACCGTGATGCAGATAGAAAGAAAGAACGATGTATAAAATGGCTTTTTAGCACTAACCTCTATAGAATTATACTATAGACTCTTTACAAAATAAAAAAAAAACCTCCATCTTCATATCTTATAAAAAAAAGTATTGTTTCTAACGGTGTTTTTTTGTTAATACCGGAAGTAAAGAGCTGTTTTTTTTTTCTTCAGTATCACTTCAACTAGTCGCCTAGGAGACAACCTTGTAATATTCTATATCAAGTCGCTCTTTAAAATGCCCGCATAATTCCGGTCCTGCACTTCACATTAGAAAATGAAATCGCGTGACAATCTGGCCACAAATACATTCCTTCATTATTAAATGAAAATCTGGCCACAAATACATTCCTTCATTATTAAATGACAATCTGGCCACAAATACATTCCTTCATTATTAAATGAAAAGTGAAGAAAGAAAAATTCTCAAGATGTTTAGCGCTTCGGTGAAAGTGAATGGAGAGTTTGTGTTCTGAGAACATTTTTCTTTTGTCTTTTATCTCTTGACTTTTTAAAATAGGAAGCAGGCGTATAGATGTAGTGATAAAAGCTTTAAATAGCAGACATGAGAAAACACAGGAAGAACATTTATTTATTAAACATTTATTAAACATTTATTTTTGGGTAAATGTAGTATATAGTAGGACATAACTTACATAACGTACCAATACAAATGTAAAAAAAAAAAAATTTTTTTGAAGACAAAAAATCTAAAACCATTTGCCCAGTGGCGGACTGGGTGTTAAAATCAGCCCTGGCATAACTATACAATCAGGCCTATAAATTGCATATCATATGATGGGCATCCAATTATAGACATGCCTGACCTCAAAATCATTACGTTACGTTTGGAGTATCAATACCTGTATACGTGCATACATGTGTATTTATTAGAAATATAGACCGTATGTTGCATTTTAATCACTTAGTGTGTAGGCCATAAAAAATATAAAATATATAAATTAAATTATTTCGGAAAATTTGTTACATCAAAAATTAGTATTACAATGCAGAGAGACGTCTTTTAAACACGACGCTCAGAAGAGAGAATATTATAAAACAGTTAACAATTTAATACAAGGTAACATCAATGCGGCCATTTGGTGGCCCTACCGGCCCATTTAGGCACCGGCCCACAGGGCATTTGTCCAAATGCCCATATAGCTAGTCCGCCCCTGCATTTGCCTAGATATGTTAAAAATACGGCAAATGGGTATCTCCCCTACTAAAGAGCTCCCAGTGTTTGTTACTATCAATAGTGAATAGTTGTAAAAGTGATGCATTTTTATGAAAAAACTGCTTGCAGAAGTGATTTACACAATTAGATTTCTCGCTTTTAGAAAAGAAAAAAAAAATAGCCGTTGCATCAGAACTTTGATTGGACTAAAATATTATGATGTCGGATTTTCACTATCTTTTCTAGTTTACAAGATCTAAACGGGACGGATGGACGGACAAACGGACAGACATTTCACACAAAACTAATAGCGACTTTTTTCCCCTTTTCGGGGCCGCTAAAAAACAACAACTATATATACTTTATAGTGCGATCGTATCTCTTATCTTAACTCGTTCTCTCCGTAATTATTTACCACATTCTGGTGGAATCAACGTTGGTATCGTCAGTCAGGAGAGAAAGAGTTAATAAGTAATGAAAGTTAGATTTAAAAAAAATGAAGGAATATCTTTTACCCCGCCCCCCCTTTTTTTTCCCAGGAAAGGATCCTGCTCATAGACATAAATAAATATAGACTGGAAAAAGGAAGTCACTTCATCATTCATGTAACTTGAAAACATGTATATCTATGGAATTCGGATTTCCGAATTATGAAAAATACAAAAAAATTGCATGATCTTCAGTCTTAGAGATTAAACATTAAATTAAGTACACACAATTGCAATTCACAAATTTTCACCTCATAAAACTCTCTTATTGGCCAGTCTATATTTATTTATGTCAATTGAAAGCTATCCAAAAACAACCATCCATATATACACAGACGGATCAGCCTTCAAAGCCACCATCAATGCCGGTCTTGGTGCCTTCCTGGTCTTCCCCAAAAACATACACTTTGAAATAAGTGCACCCTGTGGCGACTACTGCTCAAACTTCCAAGCTGAAATTGAGGCAATTACCATAGCCTTGCAGACAGTCGAAAATAAATTACATGAAGGAATACAAGCACCATCAGATATTGTTGTCTTTACAGACTCACAATCCACTCTTCAAGCACTTAACAGCAGCACCACAAAAAGCCCAAGAGAGTTGACAACACTAAAAATGATAATACACCAGATGATGACCAATTTAAACATCAACATCATATTACAGTGGATCCCTGGACACATTGGTGTCATGGGAAATGAAAGGGCAGATAAGCTCTCAAAGGCAGGATCATCTATGGAACAACCAGATAGACCTGTCAACTACCTCACCCTAAGGTCAATGCTAATCAACAACTACAAAGAGGAGTGGCTTAACCAATGGGCAACAGGAAACACAGGCAGAGCCATGTACAAAGAAATGAACATGCCTAACAAACTGGACAGTATTAACTTCCTCCCCCGCAAAGAGCAATGTACAATCTTCCAACTAAGAACAGGACATACACCACATTTAAATTATCATCTCAATAAAATAAATCCCACACAACTCCCACTTTGTAGACACTGCTTCCACCCTTATGAAACTGTAAACCATATCCTTTTTGAATGCCCCCTCCTAATCCACCTTAGGCAGACCCTACTACCACTACAGCCCAACATAACCAACACCCTTTATGGCAGTGCTGAGCAACTGAAAAAAACAGCACAGTATTTTTCCTTGGCACAGTCTGCAAAAGAGCTGACAGCTCAGCAGTAAAAAGCTGGTTAGAAGAAGAAGAAGAATGTCTATGATCCTGGTTTAGCGAATTTATAAGACTTTATAATATTTCAATGATTAGCCTCAGGATCTAAATTTAGAAGGCGGTGCGCAAAAGGATCATTAATTTATTGAACTCTCTGATGAACTTGAGGAAATACCCGGAAATGTGTACGTCTGTTAAATATAAAGATGCTCTGTTTCTCGAGCCACATTTAAATTATAATTATTTTTTTTTTTTACTTTGACAAATTATAACTGGCAAACTAGAGTTATTCCAGTGTGGCCAACCAGCTAGCAATTCTTTACCCAACGAAATGCATCAACTGTCAAGTTTCTAAGACAATCATTAGAGCCGTTTTCAAGACCATCTTCAAGAGCCAGGGGATGGCGGCGGGGCAATAGTGGCGACAGTCCGAGGCGAATACCACAAAACCAGGCAGCCAAATTGTTGGTTGTATAATCAGTCAAAACCTAACGGAGAAATGAAAGTAATTTTCTTTGTTTAATTAAATTTTAATTTTATTAATAACGTGGCCAGGACAACGACCAACCGCCTTAACTTTTCAGAGAGGCATGTTAGAGAGACATGTCAGAGAGACATGCCAGCAAGAATATCAGAGAGGCATTTTAAAGAGGCATGTCACAGCGAATATTAAAGAAGTCATTTTAAAGAGGTATGTCAGAGCGGATATCAGAGAGGTCATTTTAAAGAAGTATGTCAGAGCGAATATCAAAGAGGTCATTTTAAAGAGGTATTTCAGAGCGGATATCAGAGAGGTCATTTTAAAGAGGTATGTCAGAGCGAATATCAAAGAGGTCATTTTAAAGAGGTATGTCGGAGCGGATATCAGAGAGAGGTCATTTTAAAGAGCTTTGTCAGACACTGGCGGATCCAGGGGGGGCGGACGAATTTTAGTATAGAATTCACACAATTGGTATATGAATTCATTACTTATGTTAATAATATATCTATATATTATTTCTCAAAGAATTAGGTCAGACAACAACAACAACGAGTAAATAGGGAAGATCCCATGGCGCACGCACCACGGTGTGCATGGACCCAATCCGCACCGCACTATTTCATTCACAAAATAGCATAGACATAAAGAAATCAATAGACCGGGAAAAGGAAGTAACTTCGTGAAAACACATGTATATATATATATCTACTATTGAATTACAAAAGATTTCAATAATTTCCGGAGATTTCCAGGACTTTTTCGTAGGTCTATATTTAATAACATTTCAGGAGATATCGCAGGGGCTCCTGGTAAATCAAGAGGCAGCGGGAAATCTGTTATATGTTATAAAATGGTTTAATTTAATAATTTATACATCTAAAATCTGTTCCTAGATCTAGATCTAGATCTAAAACTCGAATTCAACTCTAAGAAGATTATGGAACTTCTCTTCGCAAGTATAGTTTTATGCTTTAGCACATGAACATACTAATTATATATAGTCCATTAAATCAAATTAACATTCAAATTTGTTTTTCTAAAGCATTGTTACATGAGTGCAGCTATATTCTTAATATCGCGTAAATTAAGGTCAATTAGCCATTTTTTTAAAATCTCCATTCATAGTATTTTTCATTCATGAATTCACGCATTTTTACTTATAACAAGCAAATGGGAAGATCCCATGGCGTACGCACCACGGTGTGAATGGGAAATAATATATCCAAAGCCGCACTATTTTCATTCACAAAATAGCATAGCATATTTTTTTTTAATTTAAAAAGATTTTAATAATGTCCGGAAATTTCCAGAACTTTTTCGACCGGCGGCATAGCATTTAATAACATTTCAGGAGATTTCCAGGGTGCTCCCGGTAAATCAAGAGGCCGCGGGAAATCTGTTATGTTTTATAAAATGGTTCAATTTAATCATTTATATACCTAAAAAATTAGCACGGGTCCAAAGAAAGTTAGGGACCCACTGTGGTCGCATATGTTGCAGTGCCTAAGGCCTGCCCTGGAAAATAGCGGCGTATGCTATGCCGCCGGTCGACTAGTACTAATTATTTTATATTTCTACATATTTTTAGATGATTTCGCCCCCCCCCTCTAGTATGTTTGCCGATATGGTGGGGTCGGGAGGGGGCGATGGCATCAATTCCTCCCCCCCCCCCGTAAGCTTTCGAGTGGGGGGGGGCGGTCCAATTTGGGGTGGGGGGCGGACGAATTTTAGTTTACAATTCACACATTTGGTATAAGAACTTATTACTTGTGTTAATAATATATACTGATTATTTATATTTCTACCTATTCTTAGATTATTTCGCCCCCCCCCCTTTTAGTATGTTGGCCGATATGGTGAGCTCGGTAGGGGGCGATGGATATTTTTATGGATTGATATTACTAGAATATTTTTCAACATTATTAAAAAGGTTCTTTTTTAATAGGATGAATGGTGAGCTTTAGGTCAGGAGAATGCTTTTTTTCGGTGGAGAATGCAAGAAAAGGTTTTTTGGCGTCGAGGCTTCGCCTTGAACCCCATTGATAAATAATGAGCTGTAGAGTCAGGAAAATGCGTTTCTGCAGTGACGAATGCAAGGAAACGCTTTTGGAGTCGGGGCTTCGGCCCGAAATATACTGATGAATAATGAGCTGTATATGTCAGGATAATGCGTTTCTGAAGTGACGAATGCAAGAAAACGCTTTTGACGTCGGGGCTTCGCCCCGAATCCCAGTGGCGAAGCTTACAGCCCTCCCTCAGACCCCCAGCTTTCCTCAACATGACTGTTTTTTGTTTGTTTGTTTTTTCAACAAAGGTTAAAAAACACTGCTTTTTTATTCTCGTATATGTATATATGTTGTACGCACGTTTATGCATAGGGTTAGGGTTTACTGGGCGTTAGGGTTAGGGTTTGAAACCCCCCCCCACTCCAAAGTTCTGGATCCGCTAGTGATGTGAGAGCGGATATCAGAGAGGTCATTTTAAAGAGGAATGTCAGAGCAGATATCAAAGAGGTCATTTTAAAGAGGTATGTCATAATGAATATCAGAGAGGCATCAGGGGGCATAGCTAGGAATTTCGAATCATTTTTGGGAGACGAGGGGCTTGATCTCTTTAGGGAGGGAGCTGCATTTTGCGTAATATTTAACATTTAATGTAAAACAAAACACTCATTAGGTGTTCCTCCTAAAGCGGGGGCACGGGAGGATTTTCAAATGTTCCCACCCTCCTCCCCCCACCCTAGCTACGCCACTAAGAGGCATGTCGTGAGATCTAATTGACCTTGTCCGACGAAGCCAGTCTAAAAGTGAAGGGAAAAATCTTCCTCACAATACTAGTATTTTCTGTCTTTAATCTTTCACCATTTTATGCACTCATAAGTAAAGCTGTCCTGCATCATTAACTCAAACCAATTATATAGTCTTATTATATTTCTTATTATAAGCGAGGTAATAAACCTAGGGATCTTCTCTCTACTGCACACACGAGCATAGTGAAACATAAAACAGAACACAATCCAATGTACCAGTTAACCATAAGGGAACTATTTTACATAGCGCAGTGACACATAATTCATAGTATGCACGTAAGACTCTTGTCTATTACCGGTGTCGTATCCCGGTCTGGCGTAGGAATATGTTGGCTCAAGAAAATTGACAAGATCAAATCTCGTGGGGAACTCACGCTTGTCGAGCAGAACTTTAAGTGTGGGGCGTAAAGGGTGAGCACCGCGAAACGCCCCAACGGGAGTATGAATACAGATCAATGAGAGAGAGGATTAGAAAAAAGAAACAACAAAAAAAAAAGTAAAAAAAAAATGTGTTAGAAACAATGAAGTTGTACATTTTTTTTTAAAATTAAAATTGAAAAGGAAAAATAAAAAAATATATAAAAACATGAAGATATAGCATTTTAGATAAAAATGTAAAGGTTATATGATGAAGAGGGGGCAGAAAAGTAACTGTATCTCGGATCAAGGTGACATTTTGCACAATTATATCTTTTATCTGAAAACTCAAGAAAAAATAAGGAAATTAATTATTGTTAATTAATTATTTTGTTTGGAGGGAAGGGAACAAGGGAAAGAATTTGTACTTGACTGAGTGGTGGTATAAGCTGAATTAGTCCTCTTTATTTTTTTTTAATTGTAAAAACAAAACGGACACAGGAAAGGGGTAGGTCTGTAAGTGGACCCTAATGTTGTCACTGGTTAGCGCCAAGCCTCAATGGTTAAGAAAAAAAGGTAAAGTTCTCCTTTCAGACCTTGTGGTCTATAGAGCAGATGATGTAAAGGTCATCTGATTCTGTGGCCAACGGTTAACGAGGGTGTCATGTGGCCAGCACAACGACCAACCGCCTTTACTTTTCCCCAACTAATTTCAGGTACCCGTTAGAGCTGGGTGGACTCAGAGGACCCCGAAATAAAAATCCCAGTCTTCACCGGGATTCGAACCCGGGACCCCCGGTTCAGAAGCCAAGCGCTTTACCGCTCAGCCACCGCGCCTCCAAGCCTCAATTGTAGGTTGAATAATATTGTATAACAAAAATTCTGGAGCACTTACAACCCTTGAGAGTTCTCAATGTATGTCAGGCCTCAAGATTGTTTAATCTGGCTCTGATTGTAGGTCTAATAATATTATGGAATGGAAATTGTGGAGCAATTACAACCCTTGAGACTTCTCAATGCAAGAGATGGCGCTCTGTTGGGAACAGATGAATTACTTATGAGGTCATTCTTATGGCCACTTTAAGTGGCTTTTGGCTATTCCTTCTATTTGGTCAAGGTCATAAAAATATTTGCTGGACAATAGTCGTTGACGACATTAAAGAGAAAGTACGACCCAATCAGTATTAACCTTGTGCTTCCGGTCTATACTCAAGTGAATAATGAATCACTTTCTATTAACAGTAATTCTTTCTTTCTCCGAACGTAATGAGAGTAATATTCTCCCTATTTTACAGAGTTTCTATTACTTCACTCAATTTGTCTGTTCGTCGGTCTGTCTGGGACAAATGTTGTAACGTTTTTATCTCCAGCTTCGAATTCTCGGATCACGTTGGAATTTTACCACAATTATTCGTAGACCATGACAATATAGGAATGAATCAAATACAGAAAAACCAATCAGTTGGAATTAATTTCATTTTGTTTTTATTCAGAAAAAGGGAGCAAGACCTTTATTGAGATATATGGCAGTGAGTGAGTTTATTTATCTATTATTTTGTTTTCAAGTATTTTCAAGAATAAAAAAGAAATAGTTAATTAATTATTTTGTTTGGAGAGAAGGCAATGATAATGGTAACTGTGTAATGAGTTCCGGTGTAATGAATACCGGTGTAATGAGTACCGGTGTAATGCGTACCGTTGTAATAAGTACCGGTGTAATGAGTACCAGTGTAATGAGTACTGGTGTAATGAGTTCCGGTGTAATGAGTACCGGTGTAATGAGTTCCGGTGTAATAAGTACCGGTGTAATGAGTTTCGGTGTAATGAGTACCGGTGTAATGAGTTTCGGTGTAATGAGTACCGGTGTAATGAGTATCGGTGTAATGTGTACCGGTGTAATGAGTACCGGTGTAATGAATACCGGTGTAATGATCCCCTGTGTGATATACATTTGTTTAGAACGTTATAAGATTTGGTCGTTTCGCTAGCCCCGACACTCCCAAGTTAAGCGAAGAAAAAAAAATAGAATTTTCAACTGCTGAGACTGCACTAACTTGTAACGAACAACTTTTTAGTTATTGTTGGTGAGGTCTTCTTTGGGTTGTAGCTCTTCTGTATTGAGTCTGTAAAGGTCGAGGTTACACCGTTCTATGACCCTTGACCTAATGAAAGGATATAAGGATATAGCGAACTGATTACTCCATATGTCCCCCAGAGAGCCCTACGCTCAATGGACTCAACGTTTTTAGTGGTGCCACGTTTTTCCCTCAAAAGCTACGGTCAGCGGGCTTTTTCAGTTCACGGAGCAAAGGTTTGGAACTCACTCCCCATTGATCTCAGACAGACAACTTGCTACACCACTTTTAAGAAGAACATCAAGACCTATCTGTTTAGAACTTTTTTAGATTAGTTTGTCATGTCTGATGTTTGTGTTTGTAATGTTTTTACAGCGCCTTGAGCCTACATTTTGTTCGTTAACAGCGCTTTATAAATAAAATTATTATTATTATTATATAACACAATGAGAGATTGCCTCTTTATCTATCCCTTTGTCCGGATGATGTCTCATCAACTAGATGATTATTTAATCCCTGAGCCCCCCCCCCCTAGTGTCCCTCGTCCAATCGAGGCCGAAAGTCGTTCACACGAATGATGCCTAAGTATTCCTGCACTGTATCACCATTAAAGAAAAAGAAAGTAATGAAAGAGCAGTCAGCGCATCTCACGGACGGCCCTCGCTAAGAAGACGTGGTAGATGGGTCTGTTTAGCTCAGCCTTTATTACACATGTCGTTTATTATTTTACTTCGTTTCATTAAGGAAGCGTGGTCGAGAGGCCAAGTGCGGCTTGAACTTGGCTTGGCTTGGCTACCTAGAAGGGGGTTCGAGGTTCGACACCCGTGTCGAGCAGAGTTGTGTTTACTGAGCGCCCAAAGGCAACATGGGAAGCCAACTCCTAGATACCCCCTCCCCCCCACTGGTCCACAAATGAGATTAGACCAAAGCGCTCTGAGCATGCTATAAGCATGAAAGTAGCGCTATATAAAAGCTATAATAATTATAATAATTAATCAATCAGTCTCTAAGCGTACGTTTTCATCTTAGGTTCTTTTTTGTAACTGCAGTGTCGATAAGAAACTAAATTGTTTTTACTTGCTTATAAACATTAGGCTAATATTTTGTTAATTAAAATCAACTGTCCACCGTTAACTCTTTCTCTCGGGAATTATTTTTCAACGTTTTGAAGGAATTTTTGCTCATTATTATTTCCCTACCCCTGTTATAACTGTTCTTCAAGAGCTTGTTTTGTTTTGTTTTTGTTATCAGAAAATGTATTAGGTATAGAACTAAAGGGAAGTCCATGGTTATTTTATATAAAACAAAGTCGAGTTAAAAAAAATTAAACATTTTATTAATGTAATGAGGTCAGATCAAAATGGTGTCGTCGATTAGGAGAGAAAGAGTTAATACCTAAGATAAGTTAAGAATCTATGTCTATCCATCAAGAGGAGGTAACTGGAGATTAGTTTTCACGCAAGAGTTATTGTTCAAAGATTAACTTTATTCCATACATATAACGTGTAGTGATACAGCAAATACTGATTATATCAGCAAAAAAGGACAGCAAAGATTGCGATTACTAAGAAAACTGTCATCTTTTAATGTTAGCGAAAAGGTCTTAGCTATGTTTTATCACGCTCACATCGGCAATATTTTACATTTTAATATCTCTGCCTGGTATGGCAATCTAAGCACTAAGAATAAAAATAATCTCCAGAGAATCCTAAATGCTGCTGGTAAAGTCATTGGCAAAAAACAAACCCCGCTTGGGCAGCTGTTTGAGACAAATATCCTTACAAAATCTAAAAAGATTCTAGAAATAAAAAATCACCCTTTGGGACAGGATTTTACCATCACAAAAGAGATACAAGACACCGATAGCAAAGACAAACAGACACAAAAACTCTTTTGTTCCTCTGGCAATCAAATCATTAAACAGTAACAATCTGATGTAAACTTTTGACATGTACATTGTGTGTGAGTCTGGTGTGAATGAACATTCTGTTTCTCTTTATAGTTATAAATGTTTTGTTTGGTATAATGCACAAATTGTAAGACAAATTTCCTTATGGACAATAAAGATTATTATTATTATTATTATTATTATTAACTAAGTTTAGTACTAGAACTGATACGTAGATTGTTACAGTGGGTCTTATGCCTCAGTGTCTGGACCTACTTCACTATTGTGGGTC
>JADKLZ010053776.1:283-13276 GCA_021533235.1 Biomphalaria straminea | reverse complement strand
AGATAGATAGATAGATAGATAGATAGATAGATAGATAGACAGACAGACAGAAAGAGTGCTGTGGAGCAGGCCCTGTTCATCCACTGCATCTAACATTGTATTCGGACGTCTAGATAGATAGATAGATAGATAGATAGATAGATAGATAGATAGATAGATAGATAGATAGATAGATAGATAGATAGATAGATAGATAGACAGACAGACAGACAGACAGGCAGGCAGGCAGGCAGGCAGGCAGACAGACAGACAGACAGACAGACAGACAGACAGACAGACAGATAGATAGATAGATAGATAGATAGATAGATAGTCTTCTTTCTCTCTCTCTCTCTCTCTCTTTCTTTCTCTCTGTATGTCTCTATCTCGCGCGTAAACACTCTCACCTCTGTCACAAGGACGCCATTTATTGGGTGTCCCTTCTAAATCTCGTGATTGACAGCTGCTGGACGATCGACACAAAATGGCGGGGGCCGTTGAATATAAGTGGATTACCCAGGGGCCATAACTCATTCTTGTGTCGGGGGTTGCCTTCCCCATCTTGTCAAATATACCACGGTTTTTGTTAAATAAACATTGGCTTCAAAGAGTTGACGTTTTTTGCGAGGGTGGTGCTGGCTTTGAAAGGAGGCGGACAAGGTTGTGGTGGAAGCTGTTAATACTTATAAATACAAACAGAAAGGGAGGCAATCGGCTCTAATGAAACTTTAAAAAAAAGGGGAACAATCTAAATTCAAAATCATGTCTCACGCCGAATGAGCCGAATGACTAACCTCTCTGCTAGTGAGGTGCTTATAATATAGAAGATTTTATAGTTAAGTATCATTTGTTTCAAACTTACTTTAAAGCAGCGATCTCTAAAGGGGATTAACTCGACTTATACCACCGCTTCACTCGAGTACGATTTCTTTCCCTTGTTCAAGATAAAAAAAAATTAATTAACAATTGTTAAACAACTAGCTAGTCAATTTTTATTATTGATTCTCGTTACTGCGGTGTAAGAAAATTAATTGTTCAGAATTTCAGCTTGATGCCAAATTGGGTGTAGAGATTTACAATTAACTAGCTAGTACTACATCATTAACTTATTTGTTGTTGTTTTTTTATATATACTTGTATTGTTATCGACTGTGAATAATTTTGTGAAATTTCAATTTGATTCGAGAATGGGAAGTGTGAGAAAAAACGTTATAATCCACACACACACACACACAGATATCTCTTATTAAGTAGCATTTATTTCCCTTGTTTTGAAACTATAAACAAAATAATAAATCCCCAACAATTAATTAACTAATTCTTTTTTTTTTTTTATTGATTCATGTTTTGTGTCAGGTTTAATGGATAACTGTAAAAAGTTTTAACTTGATTCGAAAATGTTAAATACGAGAAAAAAAATCAAGTTCAAACTTTTAACCAGAAAGACAGACGGACAGACAGACAGACAGACAGAGTGGGTTGTATAAGTTTTTTAGAAAAAAACAACAACGTAAAATGGATCTTAAGCATTAATGTGTAGTCAACCTTAAAGTTGTTATTGTCGTAAATGGTAATGAATATAAGCACTCAAGTACCCATAAAATACTTCCAACGGCATGAGTCTCAAATAGACTCTGACAACCTCTCCAACTATTGGCATGTCCAACTACCGGCCTGTCCAACTACCGGCCTGTCCAACTACTGGCATGTCCAACTACCGGCCTGTCCAACTACTGACCTGTCCAACTACTGGCATGTCCAACTACCGGCCTGTCCAACTACTGGCCTGTCCAACTACTGGCATGTCCAACTACCGGCCTGTCCAACTACTGGCATGTCCAACTACCGGCCTGTCCAACTACTGACCTGTCCAACTACTGGCATGTCCAACTACCGGCCTGTCCATCTACTGGCCTGTCCATCTACTGGCCTGTCCAACTACCGGCCTGTCCAACTACTGGCATGTCCAACTACCGGCCTGTCCAACTACTGACCTGTCCAACTACTGGCATGTCCAACTACCGGCCTGTCCAACTACTGGCCTGTCCATCTACTGGCCTGTCCAACTACTGGCCTGTCCAACTACTGGCCTTCACCTGTAGTACATGTACCGGTACTGGGTCCGGTTGAACTATTCTAAATAACAGGAGAAGGTGCAAAAGAGAATAACTGGCAACTAACTAGCAAGCTTTGGGCAATGATAGGCTACCCCTCTAGTAGAAGGAAAACTCTCAATTCAACAAACTTATGCAGTCTTGCAGCTAGGCCCAATCATAAGAAAGGCTTCTGGAGTCAACCCTCAGAAAAAAAAATCAAGCTCCTGCGACCCTTGGGCAGTTGCAGTATACAGTGCAGCACACAATCAGTCTATTTTTTTTTTAATGATTCAGAATCGGGTTGATGATTGGATCCAAGATTAGACAACACTTGGCATTGTGACATAGATGAGAAATTTTCTTGTATGTCATATGGTATGAGAGCTCTGACATTTAAATCTCGTCCCTTACTTCTTGTCTTACATGCCTTCTCTCCCTTATTTATTTTTATTTTCATTGTTGTCTCTCTTTCTGGCGAGCACTAGAACAATTGTTCGAAAAAAAAAAACTTAAAGATATTAAAGGCTTCTCTTGGAAGGACCGGGAAGAGAGAGAGAGAGGGGGAGAGAGAGTGAGAGAGAGAGAGAGGGAGAGAGAGAGGGAGAGAGAGAGAGGGAGAGAGAGAGAGAGAGAGAGAGAGAGGCGTTCAATAGCTGAAATGGTGTAACCGGGCGCTAAGTATGTGTCGAGTCGAGTGGGACTGGAGGGTGCCATGGAGCGACAGATTGTGTGTGTGTGTGTCTGTAAGAGAGGGGAGAAGAAGGAGGACAATTAGGTTAGGTGGCGAAAATGCACTGATTAACGTAGTAAAGGAGAGAGGGTGTGTGTGTAAGATAGAGTGAGAGAAAGAGAGAGACAGGAGGGGGAGGGGAGAAGATGGATAAATGAAGAACATGGACCATATGGGACAATGAATTGTGGTTGCAAGAAGACAAAAGAAGAGATTGTAAGATCAATAGAATCGAGATAAGTCACTAAAAAAAATAATTTAAAAACCAGGATCAGTTTCCAATACAGAAAAATAAAGACTTTTTTGTTTCAGTGAAATATCAAGAGACCAATTTTAAAAGTACTGTACATACCAACAGAGGTGTGTAATTTAAAATTTGGGATGTCCTAAAAGGTTAGTAACACATGCGAAGTACAGAACTCTTGCCAGAGAATGGTAGAGAAATAACTTATATTTGCAGGATTTAAAGACAACCCTTCTCATTTTGAACCAGATACATATCAAGTGTTTTTCGTTGCTAGTCGGAAAGGCTTAATTGTGTATCTCTGATGGAAACGCACATTGGTGTCCAATCCCTGAGAAACTTTGACACGGACATTCATTTTCAGTTTGCGCTTTTTTTTTTTACATTGGTCAACGGTTCATTGCTGGGCCCAATAGCCGTTGTAATGTGGTCTTTGTATGTGATACAAAGGATCCTTCTATACCATCTCATTTCATTGCATCCTCCACTCTAGTTTCAAGTTATCGTCCAAAATTCGCAAGCATATATATATATATACATATACATATAATCTTCATTGTCCTTAAGGAAATTTTGCTTACAATAATATATATATATATAGAGAGACCATATAGGCATTCCATTCTTTTATGTTGTCCTTCCATCGCTTTCTCTGCTCTTCTTCTTTTTTTCTGGTACTGTTCCCTGTAGGAAGGTCTTTGCGAGCCCCCAAGATCTTGTAATATGGCCATAGATTTTTAGCTAGCGTTTTTTTTAACGATAGTTAGCAGGTCATCATGGGGTCTAATCGCTGCTGTAACCAAGTTTCTAATCTCTTGGTTTGTGATGCGGTCTTTGAATGGTATACTTAGGATGCTACAGAAGGATTCATTGAAAGAGGTACTAACTAACGCAAAAGACAGAGAGGAATGGAGAAAGATGGTCGACGAATCTTGCATGGTGCCCCAACGGTGCAACAGGGATAGGTAAAGACAAAACCGTTTCACAATATTGTAAAACTTAAGGGAAGGCAACTCAACGAGACAGAGATGTTTATTTACAGGACATCACAGGTACACAAAATAACAACTTCATTAAGCACTGTCTCTTCATCTTGGCTCTCAACTTGGGCGGAAGTCGTTAGTCTCTTATGTCAACATCCTGTTCTAGTCCGTTCACTAGAAGTGCGCATCTCTGCACTAGCCTGAATGGCGGTGCGCATGGCAGAGTCATAACAACATGAAGAGACTTTGGTGAGGGTCGAAACAGTGGACAACTTGAAACCAATTGTTATAACTCTATTGCCCTATTGGCGAAGCGAAAGGGTTTACTGTGTGGGTTAAAGGGTTTACCAGCTGACATTTGTGACACAGGCCAGCTAAACAGTTTAGCATGCTATATCGAAGGGCAAGGCATGAACTTTGCACGTGACCACTGTTATGGTCATCTGATCATAAACCTTCGTGTACGAGAGACTGTGTAAAGCAGGTGAGTTCAACACAGGACACGGAGGAGACCAGGTCTGTGAGTCTGGCTATGAAGTCGGGCCTGGTTGAGTCCTCGAGTGAAACGTACGAGTCCAGGAAGAGACAGTAGAGTTTATAGAGTT
Source organism: Biomphalaria straminea (assembly GCA_021533235.1). NCBI lineage: Eukaryota > Metazoa > Mollusca > Gastropoda > Planorbidae > Biomphalaria > Biomphalaria straminea. Next base: position 8,639 of record JADKLZ010053776.1, on the reverse strand, counting down.
TAGTACGGTGATGTACAGTTTAGCATTTGTAGTAGTTTATTGTGTTGCCAATTGTGTCTAGTGTTGGCTGTTTTACTTCACCATTCATTAAAGTAACAGATTATTTTGGAGCTCATGTTGTCAGGTTCTTCATGTGTTGTGTTGTGTGTTTAGCAGTGTTTACGGAAAGCCTGAGATAGGAAGGAAGAGAGAAACGTAACACAATATTAAATCTGTGTGTGTGTGTGGGGGGGGGGGCATGATTAGGAAAACTGTGGCTAAGAGATGTTCACTTGGGCGCACTTTTTATTTAGCCTTAGGTACTGCATTAATGTAAACTGCAAATCTTAGGACCTGGGTGGAGGATAGCTCGTTTATCTAGTGACCAGAGGGTAATGGATTCATTGCAGACATCAATTACTCGAGCCCGATGCAAACACACGCACTGACCTGCACACAATGCTTCAGGCACTGGCCCGTGTAATGGAATTTTTCCCTAGGAACATTTCCCTTTTTGTTTACTGCCTTGAAGGTTATTTATGTCACGTGACTCACAAACTCTATTTTTGGAAGTCTTGAAAAGAACTGTTTAAAATTCCGGGTCCAATAACATTTGGTATTCTTCCGAAGTCAGTAGGTAAATAAAGAGTTTTTGGTTATAGCTATGTGTTGCATTTAGTTTTTTTATATTTTTTTTAAAGATTATCTAGTATATTTCGGGCTTTTATCGAGTCAAAGAATTCCTTCCTTGTTGAACAAGCAAATCCCTAAGTGCCTTTTATGTAACAAAGTCATGTTGTGACGGTATTAATCTATCTCAACTGGGGGATCGTAAGGCACACAGAAGTCAGCCCGATAAAATAAAAACAGATTTGAAGTGCTCCAGTTAAATTGTGATGTTATAGAAGGTTCCTGGGTATTAAATACTGTTGTGACATGATTAGAACATAGATTTATTTCGGGAATAATTAAGGGGTAAGTTTTTACTTAGTGACGGAAGTGACGGATAGTGAGATTAAAAAATAAGAACGCTTTAGGTCGATTCTATCAAGAAGACGGTATTTTTATCTGAGATTATTTACAGACGACTAGCACAGAAAGACAGACGGATTCCCTTATTGATTATTAAACGTATTGTAAAGTTGAAGCGATTGTCAACTTACTATATTGCTTGTTCGGCCTTCGTTGGTGTTTTTTGAGTTGTGACAGTTACCTCCTGTACAACACCGCGAATAGGCACGCAACAATACAAAGACCGTGTCACAAATGAAGAAAAACGGATTAATTCAGCAATAGGGCCCCGTGATGACCTGCAGACTACTGTCAAACAATGCAAGCTTTGACTTAATTGCCATATAACAAGGTTCTCAGGGCTCGCAAAGACCCTCCTTCGGGGAAACAGAACCAGGAAATGAAGAAGAGGCAGAGAAAGCGAAGGAGAAAGGATAGACGTGCATGCCGTTGAAAGAGGTTCTATCCAATACATAAGAAAGAAAAGAATAGAGGAGGAAAGTCAACAGATCACGTGTGGAGCCCCAACGGTCCAACAGATTTAGGCAGGGGCGTAGCTAGCAATTTTCCATCGTTTGGGGGCCCGGGGGGGTCTTGACCTCTTTGGGGCCCCTGCATTTTGCATAGTATATAGTTTTTAATATAAAAAACACTCATTTTTGGGCCCCCCTCAAAAGAAGGCCCGGGGAGATTTTCAAAATCTCCCCCTCCTCCCCCCACCCTAGCTACGCCACTGGATTTAGGTGAAGAAGAAGACTCAATGTACTTTACAGTGTTTCTTCAGTGTGTCACTAGAGAGGCAGCTCCCGGCCTGCTGATGCTACGTTACCTTGAGACACCAACATATAAGTGACAATGTGGAGAACTCAACTCTCCTATAAAATCGTGTGAACGTTTACTTTGGGTGGCTAGGCTAGTGATGTCTGGACAACTGGGACTGGTCACTGTGGCGAGCGAAGTCTGACACCAGAGAAAGAAAAGAAAGAGCGAGAAAGGAGGGTCAAAGAGAAAAGCAAATAGAGAATAAACAATAGAGAGAAAGAGGGGAAAAAAAAAGAGAGAAAATGAGATAGAGAAAAAAAAAGAGAGAAAATGAGATAGAGAAAAAAAAAGAGAGAAAATGAGACAGAGAAAAAGAAGAGAGAAAGAGAAAAGTGAAAAGAGAATGAAGAATAGAGAAAAATAGGAAAAAATAATAGAGAGGAGAGAGAGAAAGAGAGTAGAAACTAAAAAAGAGAGAAGAAGAGAGTGAAGAGAAGAATTAGAAAGTAATGAGCCACGCCCACTTGTTTGAACTCTTCTGTTGAACAAAAACTGTTCCTAGTTCGTTTCCTGGCATATTTTATTTGCTCAAATGAGCGGACAACTTTTGTAATCACTTCTCTTTCAATTATCTCCCATTTTTATGCTTCCTTTTTTTTTTTTTATTTCCTCCCTCCTCCTTCCCTTCTCTCACTCTTACTCTCTCTTTCTCTCTCTCTCTCTCTCTCTCTCTCAATGTTCTATTAATCTAATGTTCTTTGCTCCATTTCTGAAAAAACAAAAAAACAACGCAACAACTCCCCCCCCCTCTCATGTTCGCGCGGTTATTTCTCGCTTTCAAACGACCTTCACCTAGGCTCATTTGAATCACAGGTTTCCGCGCCCTTAAGTTCAAAGAATTTTGATTATCCCATTTCCTAGAAGTTTTTGATAATTCTAAAGTAAATGTATTTCTGCCTTAGAAGCTGCTAAAAGATTGGCAACATTAAAAAGAGAATAGGCCTATTTCTACGGACTGTACAGTGTATAAACTATTAGCCATAATAAAACTACTTAATCCTGTGTACTCCCAGGGGAGCATAGGGCCGCAACCACACCTCTCCACCGAACTCGGTTCTGAGCAGCTTTCTTCATCTGCTCCCATGTCATTCCAGTACCCTCAGCTTCACTGATGACTGACCTCTTCCAGGTTTGCTTGGGTCTGCCTACTTTCCTCTTTCCTTGTGGATTCCAGTCAAGAGCCTGCCTTGCAACATTGGTAGCTGGTTTCCGCAGGGTGTGTCCTATCCAGCTCCATTTTCGTTTCCACAAATCGGTCGTGGTAATCTTTTCTGGCCACCTAATTCCTAATATCCGGCGTAGGCATGTTAACAAAAGTTTGGAGCTTTTCCGTATTTCTTTTAGTGACTCTCCAAGTTTCTGAACCGTAAAGGAGAACAGACTTAATGTTAGTATTATAGATTCTTATCTTGTTATGTAGAGATACTGCCTTGGAGCGCCAGATTGTTTGAAGAGTTGAGAAGGCAAACCTAGCTTTATTTTTCGAATCAGTATATCATCATCAGCTCCACCGTCTTTGCTAACTCTGCTTCCGAGATAGGTGAAGTGGTCTGTATCAAGGATGTTTTCTCCCTGCAGCATGATTGGGTTCTCTTGTCTATTGTTGATCCTCATAACTTCTGTTCTTTTTTTATTGATTAGAAGTTCAGTCCTTTTTGCTATTTCTGAGAGTCTGGTGAGTTTGGTTTGAGCATTTTGTTGCGTATGGGAGAGAAGGCCATAATAAAAACGTCTGCCTTATCCATCGTCTGCTCGCAACCAAAAATAAATGATGAAATGGAAGCAAGGGCAGATAATTGAAACTTTGGGGAAAAAAGTTACGATTGCGGGCGGAAATTGCGTCATATTATTAGAATGTCACGTGATAAAGTTTGAAGTTAGCATTTTTATTGTAAAATATTGTATTTAGAATATTTAGAAAATTCCTCAAGCAATTATACAACTTTATGCAAAATATAGTTTTCAGAACGGACGTATTTAAAGAGGGAATCAAGGATAAGAACACATCTATGAGTGTGTGGGTTTGGTTTGTGTGGTTGATTAATGTCTGGGTTTTGTTTTGTTGGTTTTGATTGTGTGGTTTTCTGTTGCGTGGGTTTTGTTTGTCTGGGACCGGAAGTGCGCCTTTAGTAGAAATAAATGCATCCTTAGAAAATTCCGGAACCATTTTAAGTATATCTACTTCATTTAAGTTTGAAGATATAGCTTGATTTTAGGTCCGTAACATAATTAGGCCAACATAGACTATCCTGTGTAGAAGACCTACAACACTAGTTTAATTTAAAAGTAGTTTGACTAGAACGGAGGCCTTAGAAAGAAAACTAAACTAAAAACGATGACGTCATTAGCTTTGGTACATGTCGCTCATATCCGGAAATCTTCTGCTTGGGAAGGGTTAAAAAAAATTCCTTTCTTTATCTTAAGTATATATCTAAGTTATTGCGAGTAAAGAAATTGTGTTCATTTGGACAACTTAAAAAGAGAGAAGCTGTTTCTTTTTTCAACAACTTTTTTTGACATTTATTTTAAGGTTAGAGCAGGTGTTTTTTTTTGTTTTCAAATTTCAATTTACATTTTTGCTTAAAAAATATTTTTATCTATTTGTGGGCTAAAACAAGGCCAACAACAAGGCTTAGCATCCATGGCGAAGTGAAGCGATCAGAAACAAAAACAAATACTTATCATGCACATAGAATAACTAAGAACTTTTCACTTTCGAAAGTACCAGTGGTGCGTTTCCCGATCAAAAGTAATCTTTCTTAATTGTAATCCAACTGAATTTCCATTTGATTGGATCAATGAAAATTTTCTTCTTTGCAAACAAAGCTATAAAGCAGAGATACAAATGCATAATACCCAGGGGCGGACTGGGTGTTAAAATCGGCCCAGGCATTTCTATTCAATCCAGTTCACAATTTCTATATCATATAATGGACATTTAATTCTAGGTCCATCTGTCTTCTAGATCATTATTTAAGATTGATAATGTATCGATATGCAAGCATACAGCGAACTCTATAGCAGTATATTTGAAATAGGTCCTATAGGCCTTATGTTGCTTCTTAATCGCTGAGTATGTAGGCCCTAAGAGGATGAAGCCTACTGAATGAAGGATATTTCGGAAAATGTGTTAAAATAGTATTACACTGTAGCATGTAAAAGATTTGTTTTTAAACACGACGCTAAGAAGGCCTATTTATAAGAGAATAGTATAAAGCCTTTAACTATTTGATATGTGCCATTGTGGCATCGACGCGGCCATTTCGGTGGCCCTACCGGCCCATTTGGGTAACGGCCCACCGGGCATTTGCCCAAATGCCCATATAGCCAGTCCGCCCCTGATAATACCTAAACACATAATGTGCTAGTAAGTGTATGTGTTTTGAGTGGGTGGTAGTGCAGTGTGTGTGTCTGTGTATGAAATGACCAGTGGACCTTCATTGTACATGGTTGAGTGGACAGCAGAGTGTCAGGACTGTGTGTAAAAGGAGGTCAGTTGGAGAACAAAGTGGCTGCAGCATAGAGACTAATAAAATTGTGTTAATTGAGACTCATGTCGGTTTAGTGTGTCTATTACGCATGTAGTTTTTTTTTAATCTATCTATCTATCTATCTATCTATCTATCTATCTATCTATCTATCTATCTGTCTGTCTGTCTGTCTGTCTGTCTGTCTATCTGTCTGTCTGTCTGTCTGTCTGTCTGTCTGTCTGTCTGTCTGTCCGTCCGTCCGTCCGTCCGTCTGTCTGTCTGTCTGTCTGTCTGTCTGTCTGTCTATCTATCTATCTATCTAATCTATCTATCTATCTACAACTTCATCTTCCTGCAAACCACCCACAGCCACCTCGCGGATCCCCAGTGGATCCGTGTACCACAGACTGAGAACCACTGGCCTACATAACAAAAAGTATTTTTGTTTTATGGTGTTTTTTTTTTTATTGATGTTTTTAAATAGAATTTAATTGCAGACTATGTACTATTTTAAGAGACGACCTTTGTTGACCTAGTTAGCGTTTAGTTTGTGTTATGCGGCAATGAGCGTGCGGCAGCGCCCTCTAAACATTTTTTAAAGGATTTCGATTAAAGTCTGGATCTAACAATCAGAATCAATGTTTAAATGTCAGTTGTAATACTTTTACTATTTCATCGGAAGTCGTAAACAAAAATATAATTACTTCTAAAAATTTCATTCGCTTTCCTTCCGGAATAGTGTTGCGTTTAAGATTCTTAATTTTGTAGAACACGCTTTTCTATTGAGTAGGGCAAATTTACATGATCAACAGCAATTTTTGTTGTTGTTGTTGTTGTTGTTTTGCTACTATTTACCTATGTAGCGTATTCCAACGATTCAGTAAAAATGGTTTTGTTGGCCAGATTTTATATTTCAACAAAAAGTAATAAGTCATTTTTGTACAAAAGCCTATCTCGCAATAGCAGGGTTATTGTACTTTGTATAAGAAGATAAGGACATTTCCTTTTACGAAGGTTGTATCAACTCAGTCTGTCTGTCTGTCTGTCTGTCTGTCTGTCTGGTAAAAAAGTTTGTACACGTTATTTTCCCCCACTCTCAATCGTGTGTTAAGCTGAAAATGTTCACAATTATTTCTTTTACTTGAGAATAAGAGACTCAATTAAAAAACATTTTTTTTAAATTAACTAGTTCTCCTTTAGATCTCGCCATCTATAGGGCAGATAATGTAAATGTCATCTGTTTCTGTGGCCCAAGGTTAACGAGGGTGTCATGTGGTCAGCACAATGACCAACCAACCGCTTTCATATTTCCCCAAATAATGTCAGGTACCCATTAGAGCTTGATGGAATCAGAGGCGCCCTAATTAATCAAAATTAAAAATCCCAGTCTTAATCAGGATTCGGAACAGGGACCCAAGGTTCGGAAGCAAAGCACTTTACTGCTCAGCCACCTGGCCTCCATGATCACTTATTTAGCACAAATTCATTGGTAAATTCTTTTCTTGATGCATGATTCCTTAGATCAAGATCAGTGATTCCCAAACTTTGTTCTGTACTAGATTTTAATATCATGTCTGTAAAGAGGGGGATGTCGCTAGCAGACGATAGTCAATTTTGTTTTGTCCAGGATTCTTTCGTGACCTCATCCCCGTTATTCCGCAGTTCAAACAGTGCACGAGACCAGAGGCGTAGCTAGCATTTTTCCATCATTGGGGGCCCGGGGCACTTGACTCTTTGGGGCCTCCTGCATTTTGTGTGATATGTAATTTTTAATGTAAAAAAAAAAAACCACTCATTTGGGGCCTTCCACAAGATTTTCACATTCTCCGCCCTCCTCTTCCCCCACCCTAGCTACGCCACTGCACGGGGCCCTGAGAGAGTGTCATAGTAATATGAATATAAATATTTCTGGTATGTTGGTGACAAAGGTTTCTCTGTATCGCGGGTGCTCTAAGGCGCGGTACTTGGAACAGTTACCCCGCTTGCCCCCCCCCCCCCGTTCACCGGCAGCAATTCGACTCCAAGACCATTGAAGATCTACATCTATATGTGAGTCTATGAATATTTGTATTTTCTTTTTCAGACTATGCCTGATCACGTGTCGCCTGTCAACCAATCAGCCACCTTGATGATCGTGGCGCTGCTAGCGTTCGGCCTACGACCAAGCTTCAGTTCCTGCGAGTCGAGATGCGAACAGTCTATTCCTTCACTGAGTAAACTACGAGCACTATGGACGAGATCTTTTAAACGAGTCGGAGAGAACAGTGAGTCTTTTTTATCTGAAACATTTCTTACATGGCTTTTATCAACTCATGGTGGCTGAGGGGTTAGCGCTGGACTTCCGAAACTGGAGTTCTGGGTTCGAATTTCGGTGAAGAGTGGGATTTTAGTGCGCCCCCTTAGTCCTCCCAACTTAAATGGGTACCTGACGTTAGTTAAAGTTAAAGGCGTTTGGTCGCTATGCTGGCCACATAACACCCTGCTCGTTAACCGTTGGCCAAAGAAAGAGATGATCTTAATATCCCGTAATTCTAAATCCCAGTTTTCTTCGAGATTCGATCCAGTACTTCTGGTTCTGAAGCCAAGTGCTTAACCACTTAACCACCGCAAATCCCCAATTGATTATTGGCATTTATTTATTTTGTTAGATATCAAATAAGGGAAGTGACTTCTACATAATTGTGAGATATTGTTGTAAGTTAGGAATTATCCTTGTAGATAAGCTTTTTTTTCTTTTTAAAGATTGTGTATATTTTGCCTGTTTTTTTTTTCTCTTCTTCCAGGGATATCGTTCGAGCAATTCTTACTATCCCTTGTACAAGCCTCCGATTACGACGATTGGAATATAAGGCGATTGAGGGGATCGATACTGAGGATCATCGGTCGATACCAGGACTGCGTCATGGCGTGTGAACACCAGTTTAGCAAGAGGGACAGTCAGGACATCGACAGGACCAGGACCCTGGAAGCATTGTGTGTGTAGATCCATTGGTAGTTTTGACCTACAGCTATTCTAGAATTTTTAAATTAGTATACAACAAAATCGATATCAATATGAGATGTTAGAAAGTTAT
>JADKLZ010053775.1:283-10283 GCA_021533235.1 Biomphalaria straminea | reverse complement strand
TGGTTGCAAGAAGACAAAAGAAGAGATTGTAAGATCAATAGAATCGAGATAAGTCACTAAAAAAAATAATTTAAAAACCAGGATCAGTTTCCAATACAGAAAAATAAAGACTTTTTTGTTTCAGTGAAATATCAAGAGACCAATTTTAAAAGTACTGTACATACCAACAGAGGTGTGTAATTTAAAATTTGGGATGTCCTAAAAGGTTAGTAACACATGCGAAGTACAGAACTCTTGCCAGAGAATGGTAGAGAAATAACTTATATTTGCAGGATTTAAAGACAACCCTTCTCATTTTGAACCAGATACATATCAAGTGTTTTTCGTTGCTAGTCGGAAAGGCTTAATTGTGTATCTCTGATGGAAACGCACATTGGTGTCCAATCCCTGAGAAACTTTGACACGGACATTCATTTTCAGTTTGCGCTTTTTTTTTTTACATTGGTCAACGGTTCATTGCTGGGCCCAATAGCCGTTGTAATGTGGTCTTTGTATGTGATACAAAGGATCCTTCTATACCATCTCATTTCATTGCATCCTCCACTCTAGTTTCAAGTTATCGTCCAAAATTCGCAAGCATATATATATATATACATATACATATAATCTTCATTGTCCTTAAGGAAATTTTGCTTACAATAATATATATATATATAGAGAGACCATATAGGCATTCCATTCTTTTATGTTGTCCTTCCATCGCTTTCTCTGCTCTTCTTCTTTTTTTCTGGTACTGTTCCCTGTAGGAAGGTCTTTGCGAGCCCCCAAGATCTTGTAATATGGCCATAGATTTTTAGCTAGCGTTTTTTTTAACGATAGTTAGCAGGTCATCATGGGGTCTAATCGCTGCTGTAACCAAGTTTCTAATCTCTTGGTTTGTGATGCGGTCTTTGAATGGTATACTTAGGATGCTACAGAAGGATTCATTGAAAGAGGTACTAACTAACGCAAAAGACAGAGAGGAATGGAGAAAGATGGTCGACGAATCTTGCATGGTGCCCCAACGGTGCAACAGGGATAGGTAAAGACAAAACCGTTTCACAATATTGTAAAACTTAAGGGAAGGCAACTCAACGAGACAGAGATGTTTATTTACAGGACATCACAGGTACACAAAATAACAACTTCATTAAGCACTGTCTCTTCATCTTGGCTCTCAACTTGGGCGGAAATCGTTAGTCTCTCATGTCAATATCCTGTTCTAGTCCGTTCACTAGAAGTGCGCATCTCTGCACTAGCCTGAATGGCGGTGCGCATGGCAGAGTCATAACAACATGAAGAGACTTTGGTGAGGGTCGAAACAGTGGACAACTTGAAACCAATTGTTATAACTCTATTGCCCTATTGGCGAAGCGAAAGGGTTTACTGTGTGGGTTAAAGGGTTTACCAGCTGACATTTGTGACACAGGCCAGCTAAACAGTTTAGCATGCTATATCGAAGGGCAAGGCATGAACTTTGCACGTGACCACTGTTATGGTCATCTGATCATAAACCTTCGTGTACGAGAGACTGTGTAAAGCAGGTGAGTTCAACACAGGACACGGAGGAGACCAGGTCTGTGAGTCTGGCTATGAAGTCGGGCCTGGTTGAGTCCTCGAGTGAAACGTACGAGTCCAGGAAGAGACAGTAGAGTTTATAGAGTTTAGTACGGTGATGTATAGTTCGGCATTTGTAGTAGTTTATTGTGTTGCCAATTGTGTCCTATTGGTTGTTTTACTTTACCATTCATTAAAGTACCAGATTATTTTGGAGCTCATGTTGTCAGGTTCTTCATGTGTTGTGTTGTGTGTTTAGCAGTGTTTACGGAAAGCCTGAGATAGGAAGGAAGAGAGAAACGTAACACAATATTAAATCTGTGTGTGGGGGGGGGGGCATGATTAGGAAAACTGTGGCTAAGAGATGTTCACTTGGGCGCACTTTTTATTTAGCCTTAGGTACTGCATTAATGTAAACTGCAAATCTTAGGACCTGGGTGGAGGATAGCTCGTTTATCTAGTGACCAGAGGGTAATGGATTCATTGCAGACATCAATTACTCGAGCCCGATGCAAACACACGCACTGACCTGCACACAATGCTTCAGGCACTGGCCCGTGTAATGGAATTTTTCCCTAGGAACATTTCCCTTTTTGTTTACTGCCTTGAAGGTTATTTATGTCACGTGACTCACAAACTCTATTTTTGGAAGTCTTGAAAAGAACTGTTTAAAATTCCGGGTCCAATAACATTTGGTATTCTTCCGAAGTCAGTAGGTAAATAAAGAGTTTTTGGTTATAGCTATGTGTTGCATTTAGTTTTTTTATATTTTTTTTAAAGATTATCTAGTATATTTCGGGCTTTTATCGAGTCAAAGAATTCCTTCCTTGTTGAACAAGCAAATCCCTAAGTGCCTTTTATGTAACAAAGTCATGTTGTGACGGTATTAATCTATCTCAACTGGGGGATCGTAAGGCACACAGAAGTCAGCCCGATAAAATAAAAACAGATTTGAAGTGCTCCAGTTAAATTGTGATGTTATAGAAGGTTCCTGGGTATTAAATACTGTTGTGACATGATTAGAACATAGATTTATTTCGGGAATAATTAAGGGGTAAGTTTTTACTTAGTGACGGAAGTGACGGATAGTGAGATTAAAAAATAAGAACGCTTTAGGTCGATTCTATCAAGAAGACGGTATTTTTATCTGAGATTATTTACAGACGACTAGCACAGAAAGACAGACGGATTCCCTTATTGATTATTAAACGTATTGTAAAGTTGAAGCGATTGTCAACTTACTATATTGCTTGTTCGGCCTTCGTTGGTGTTTTTTGAGTTGTGACAGTTACCTCCTGTACAACACCGCGAATAGGCACGCAACAATACAAAGACCGTGTCACAAATGAAGAAAAACGGATTAATTCAGCAATAGGGCCCCGTGATGACCTGCAGACTACTGTCAAACAATGCAAGCTTTGACTTAATTGCCATATAACAAGGTTCTCAGGGCTCGCAAAGACCCTCCTTCGGGGAAACAGAACCAGGAAATGAAGAAGAGGCAGAGAAAGCGAAGGAGAAAGGATAGACGTGCATGCCGTTGAAAGAGGTTCTATCCAATACATAAGAAAGAAAAGAATAGAGGAGGAAAGTCAACAGATCACGTGTGGAGCCCCAACGGTCCAACAGATTTAGGCAGGGGCGTAGCTAGCAATTTTCCATCGTTTGGGGGCCCGGGGGGGTCTTGACCTCTTTGGGGCCCCTGCATTTTGCATAGTATATAGTTTTTAATATAAAAAACACTCATTTTTGGGCCCCCCTCAAAAGAAGGCCCGGGGAGATTTTCAAAATCTCCCCCTCCTCCCCCCACCCTAGCTACGCCACTGGATTTAGGTGAAGAAGAAGACTCAATGTACTTTACAGTGTTTCTTCAGTGTGTCACTAGAGAGGCAGCTCCCGGCCTGCTGATGCTACGTTACCTTGAGACACCAACATATAAGTGACAATGTGGAGAACTCAACTCTCCTATAAAATCGTGTGAACGTTTACTTTGGGTGGCTAGGCTAGTGATGTCTGGACAACTGGGACTGGTCACTGTGGCGAGCGAAGTCTGACACCAGAGAAAGAAAAGAAAGAGCGAGAAAGGAGGGTCAAAGAGAAAAGCAAATAGAGAATAAACAATAGAGAGAAAGAGGGGAAAAAAAAAGAGAGAAAATGAGATAGAGAAAAAAAAAGAGAGAAAATGAGATAGAGAAAAAAAAAGAGAGAAAATGAGACAGAGAAAAAGAAGAGAGAAAGAGAAAAGTGAAAAGAGAATGAAGAATAGAGAAAAATAGGAAAAAATAATAGAGAGGAGAGAGAGAAAGAGAGTAGAAACTAAAAAAGAGAGAAGAAGAGAGTGAAGAGAAGAATTAGAAAGTAATGAGCCACGCCCACTTGTTTGAACTCTTCTGTTGAACAAAAACTGTTCCTAGTTCGTTTCCTGGCATATTTTATTTGCTCAAATGAGCGGACAACTTTTGTAATCACTTCTCTTTCAATTATCTCCCATTTTTATGCTTCCTTTTTTTTTTTTATTTCCTCCCTCCTCCTTCCCTTCTCTCACTCTTACTCTCTCTTTCTCTCTCTCTCTCTCTCTCTCTCTCAATGTTCTATTAATCTAATGTTCTTTGCTCCATTTCTGAAAAAACAACAAAAAAAAAAAAACGAAACAACTTTTTTCCCCCTCTCATGTTCGCGCAGTTATTTCTCGCTTTCAAACGACCTTCACCTAGGCTCATTTGAATCACATGTTTCCGCGCCCTTAATTTCAAAGAATTTTGATTATCCCATTTCCTAGAAGTTTTTGATAATTCTAAAGTAAATGTGTTTCTGCCTTGGAAGCTGCTAAAAGATTGGCAACATTAAAAAGAGAATAGGCCTATTTCTACGGACTGTACAGTGTATAAACTATTAGCCATAATAAAACTACTTAATCCTGTGTACTCCCAGGGGAGCATAGGGCCGCAACCACACCTCTCCACCGAACTCGGTTCTGAGCAGCTTTCTTCATCTGCTCCCATGTCATTCCAGTACCCTCAGCTTCACTGATGACTGACCTCTTCCAGGTTTGCTTGGGTCTGCCTACTTTCCTCTTTCCTTGTGGATTCCAGTCAAGAGCCTGCCTTGCAACATTGGTAGCTGGTTTCCGCAGGGTGTGTCCTATCCAGCTCCATTTTCGTTTCCACAAATCGGTCGTGGTAATCTTTTCTGGCCACCTAATTCCTAATATCCGGCGTAGGCATGTTAACAAAAGTTTGGAGCTTTTCCGTATTTCTTTTAGTGACTCTCCAAGTTTCTGAACCGTAAAGGAGAACAGACTTAATGTTAGTATTATAGATTCTTATCTTGTTATGTAGAGATACTGCCTTGGAGCGCCAGATTGTTTGAAGAGTTGAGAAGGCAAACCTAGCTTTATTTATTCGAATCAGTATATCATCATCAGCTCCACCGTCTTTGCTAACTCTGCTTCCGAGATAGGTGAAGTGGTCTGTATCAAGGATGTTTTCTCCCTGCAGCATGATTGGGTTCTCTTGTCTATTGTTGATCCTCATAACTTCTGTTTTCTTTTTATAGATTAGAAGTCCAGTCCTTTTTGCTATTTCTGAGAGTCTGGTGAGTTTGGTTTGAGCATTTTGTTGCGTATGGGAGAGAAGGCCATAATAAAAACGTCTGCCTTATCCATCGTCTGCTCGCAACCAAAAATAAATGATGAAATGGAAGCAAGGGCAGATAACTGAAACTTTGGGGAAAAAAGTTAAGATTGCGGGCGGAAATTGCGTCATATTCTTAGAATGTCACGTGATAAAGTTTGAAGTTAGCATTTTTATTGTAAAATATTGTATTTAGAATATTTAGAATATTCCTCAAGAAATTATACAACTTTATGCAAAATATAGTTTTCAGAACGGACGTATTTAAAGAGGGAATCAAGGATAAGAACACATCTATGAGTGTGTGGGTTTGGTTTGTGTGGTTGATTAATGTCTGGGTTTTGTTTTGTTGGTTTTGATTGTGTGGGTTTCTGTTGCGTGGGTTTTGTTTGTCTGGGACCGGAAGTGCGCCTTTAGTAGAAATAAATGCATCCTTAGAAAATTCCGGAACCATTTTAAGTATATCTACTTCATTTAAGTTTGAAGATATAGCTTGATTTTAGGTCCGTAACATAATTAGGCCAACATAGACTATCCTGTGTAGAAGACCTACAACACTAGTTTAATTTAAAAGTAGTTTGACTAGAACGGAGGCCTTAGAAAGAAAACTAAACTAAAAACGATGACGTCATTAGCTTTGGTACATGTCGCTCATATCCGGAAATCTTCTGCTTGGGAAGGGTTAAAAAAAATTCCTTTCTTTATCTTAAGTATATATCTAAGTTATTGCGAGTAAAGAAATTGTGTTCATTTGGACAACTTAATAAGAGAGAAGCTGTTTCTTTTTTCAACAACTTTTTTTGACATTTATTTTAAGGTTAGAGCAGGTGTTTTTTTTTTTGTTTTCAAATTTCAATTTACATTTTTGCTTAAAAAATATTTTTATCTATTTGTGGGCTAAAACAAGGCCAACAACAAGGCTTAGCATCCATGGCGAAGTGAAGCGATCAGAAACAAAAACAAATACTTATCATGCACATAGAATAACTAAGAACTTTTCACTTTCGAAAGTACCAGTGGTGCGTTTCCCGATCAAAAGTAATCTTTCTTAATTGTAGTCCAACTGAATTTCCATTTGATTGGATCAATGAAAATTTTCTTCTTTGCAAACAAAGCTATAAAGCAGAGATACAAATGCATAATACCCAGGGGCGGACTGGGTGTTAAAATCGGCCCAGGCATTTCTATTCAATCCAGTTCACAATTTCTATATCATATAATGGACATTTAATTCTAGGTCCATCTGTCTTCTAGATCATTATTTAAGATTGATAATGTATCGATATGCAAGCATACAGCGAACTCTATAGCAGTATATTTGAAATAGGTCCTATAGGCCTTATGTTGCTTCTTAATCGCTGAGTATGTAGGCCCTAAGAGGATGAAGCCTACTGAATGAAGGATATTTCGGAAAATGTGTTAAAATAGTATTACACTGTAGCATGTAAAAGATTGTTTTTAAACACGACGCTAAGAAGGCCTATTTATAAGAGAATAGTATAAAGCCTTTAACTATTTGATATGTGCCATTGTGGCATCGACGCGGCCATTTCGGTGGCCCTACCGGCCCATTTGGGTAACGGCCCACCGGGCATTTGCCCAAATGCCCATATAGCCAGTCCGCCCCTGATAATACCTAAACACATAATGTGCTAGTAAGTGTATGTGTTTTGAGTGGGTGGTAGTGCAGTGTGTGTGTCTGTGTATGAAATGACCAGTGGACCTTCATTGTACATGGTTGAGTGGACAGCAGAGTGTCAGGACTGTGTGTAAAAGGAGGTCAGTTGGAGAACAAAGTGGCTGCAGCATAGAGACTAATAAAATTGTGTTAATTGAGACTCATGTCGGTTTAGTGTGTCTATTACGCATGTAGTTTTTTTTTAATCTATCTATCTATCTATCTATCTATCTATCTATCTATCTATCTATCTATCTGTCTGTCTGTCTGTCTGTCTGTCTGTCTATCTGTCTGTCTGTCTGTCTGTCTGTCTGTCTGTCTGTCTGTCTGTCCGTCCGTCCGTCCGTCCGTCTGTCTGTCTGTCTGTCTGTCTGTCTGTCTGTCTATCTATCTATCTATCTAATCTATCTATCTATCTACAACTTCATCTTCCTGCAAACCACCCACAGCCACCTCGCGGATCCCCAGTGGATCCGTGTACCACAGACTGAGAACCACTGGCCTACATAACAAAAAGTATTTTTGTTTTATGGTGTTTTTTTTTTTATTGATGTTTTTAAATAGAATTTAATTGCAGACTATGTACTATTTTAAGAGACGACCTTTGTTGACCTAGTTAGCGTTTAGTTTGTGTTATGCGGCAATGAGCGTGCGGCAGCGCCCTCTAAACATTTTTTAAAGGATTTCGATTAAAGTCTGGATCTAACAATCAGAATCAATGTTTAAATGTCAGTTGTAATACTTTTACTATTTCATCGGAAGTCGTAAACAAAAATATAATTACTTCTAAAAATTTCATTCGCTTTCCTTCCGGAATAGTGTTGCGTTTAAGATTCTTAATTTTGTAGAACACGCTTTTCTATTGAGTAGGGCAAATTTACATGATCAACAGCAATTTTTGTTGTTGTTGTTGTTGTTGTTTTGCTACTATTTACCTATGTAGCGTATTCCAACGATTCAGTAAAAATGGTTTTGTTGGCCAGATTTTATATTTCAACAAAAAGTAATAAGTCATTTTTGTACAAAAGCCTATCTCGCAATAGCAGGGTTATTGTACTTTGTATAAGAAGATAAGGACATTTCCTTTTACGAAGGTTGTATCAACTCAGTCTGTCTGTCTGTCTGTCTGTCTGTCTGTCTGGTAAAAAAGTTTGTACACGTTATTTTCCCCCACTCTCAATCGTGTGTTAAGCTGAAAATGTTCACAATTATTTCTTTTACTTGAGAATAAGAGACTCAATTAAAAAACATTTTTTTTAAATTAACTAGTTCTCCTTTAGATCTCGCCATCTATAGGGCAGATAATGTAAATGTCATCTGTTTCTGTGGCCCAAGGTTAACGAGGGTGTCATGTGGTCAGCACAATGACCAACCAACCGCTTTCATATTTCCCCAAATAATGTCAGGTACCCATTAGAGCTTGATGGAATCAGAGGCGCCCTAATTAATCAAAATTAAAAATCCCAGTCTTAATCAGGATTCGGAACAGGGACCCAAGGTTCGGAAGCAAAGCACTTTACTGCTCAGCCACCTGGCCTCCATGATCACTTATTTAGCACAAATTCATTGGTAAATTCTTTTCTTGATGCATGATTCCTTAGATCAAGATCAGTGATTCCCAAACTTTGTTCTGTACTAGATTTTAATATCATGTCTGTAAAGAGGGGGATGTCGCTAGCAGACGATAGTCAATTTTGTTTTGTCCAGGATTCTTTCGTGACCTCATCCCCGTTATTCCGCAGTTCAAACAGTGCACGAGACCAGAGGCGTAGCTAGCATTTTTCCATCATTGGGGGCCCGGGGCACTTGACTCTTTGGGGCCTCCTGCATTTTGTGTGATATGTAATTTTTAATGTAAAAAAAAAAAACCACTCATTTGGGGCCTTCCACAAGATTTTCACATTCTCCGCCCTCCTCTTCCCCCACCCTAGCTACGCCACTGCACGGGGCCCTGAGAGAGTGTCATAGTAATATGAATATAAATATTTCTGGTATGTTGGTGACAAAGGTTTCTCTGTATCGCGGGTGCTCTAAGGCGCGGTACTTGGAACAGTTACCCCGCTTGCCCCCCCCCCCCCGTTCACCGGCAGCAATTCGACTCCAAGACCATTGAAGATCTACATCTATATGTGAGTCTATGAATATTTGTATTTTCTTTTTCAGACTATGCCTGATCACGTGTCGCCTGTCAACCAATCAGCCACCTTGATGATCGTGGCGCTGCTAGCGTTCGGCCTACGACCAAGCTTCAGTTCCTGCGAGTCGAGATGCGAACAGTCTATTCCTTCACTGAGTAAACTACGAGCACTATGGACGAGATCTTTTAAACGAGTCGGAGAGAACAGTGAGTCTTTTTTATCTGAAACATTTCTTACATGGCTTTTATCAACTCATGGTGGCTGAGGGGTTAGCGCTGGACTTCCGAAACTGGAGTTCTGGGTTCGAATTTCGGTGAAGAGTGGGATTTTAGTGCGCCCCCTTAGTCCTCCCAACTTAAATGGGTACCTGACGTTAGTTAAAGTTAAAGGCGTTTGGTCGCTATGCTGGCCACATAACACCCTGCTCGTTAACCGTTGGCCAAAGAAAGAGATGATCTTAATATCCCGTAATTCTAAATCCCAGTTTTCTTCGAGATTCGATCCAGTACTTCTGGTTCTGAAGCCAAGTGCTTAACCACTTAACCACCGCAAATCCCCAATTGATTATTGGCATTTATTTATTTTGTTAGATATCAAATAAGGGAAGTGACTTCTACATAATTGTGAGATATTGTTGTAAGTTAGGAATTATCCTTGTAGATAAGCTTTTTTTTCTTTTTAAAGATTGTGTATATTTTGCCTGTTTTTTTTTTCTCTTCTTCCAGGGATATCGTTCGAGCAATTCTTACTATCCCTTGTACAAGCCTCCGATTACGACGATTGGAATATAAGGCGATTGAGGGGATCGATACTGAGGATCATCGGTCGATACCAGGACTGCGTCATGGCGTGTGAACACCAGTTTAGCAAGAGGGACAGTCAGGACATCGACAGGACCAGGACCCTGGAAGCATTGTGTGTGTAGATCCATTGGTAGTTTTGACCTACAGCTATTCTAGAATTTTTAAATTAGTATACAACAAAATCGATATCAATATGAGATGTTAGAAAGTTAT